>CAJQZN010041997.1:0-14577 GCA_907164685.1 Colias eurytheme | reverse complement strand
CCCTTAACGATCTCCATAAAGTGTGCCACGTTAACCGACTATTGGCGTGTCGTAAATAAGACGGTTAATAAAAAATACCTCCTTAGTCGACCTTTAGCCGTTATTGCCATGTGGGACAGCATGTGACGCGAATCTCGGCGAAAATATCGACTTTCACGGGTCAGGTTTCTTGCGAATGGGCACATTTGGCGGCCACACTGGTATTGTTGAGGCAAAAAGCTGCCATTGAAGGCCTGAAGTCAACGAGCCGTGAACACTACCCACAACTCTGCTGACCTTGCAGTGTGATTTGTCACTAATTTACAACGGATTTGCATAACACGGATACTTAAACGTTTACATGACGTAAATGCAAATACGCTGTTTTCTGATATATAATAGAATTGTACGTGCTCAGTGTCATGTCCTGACCTTAATTCCTCATATTTAATGAGCAACAATGTAATAAATAATAATAGTAACACGCCGTTCACGGCTACAACATTTTGAAACTGTAATAAAAACTATTAGCAGTCCGAGTCGAGATGCCGCGCAAATAATAGGATCAAATAGATACAATAACAAGTCAATGCTAAACCACATTCTAGAATCTTCTAAAGGAAAACATTGTGTAAATTCTCATCGGAGTTAGTATATGGTAATTCCCATATTCCTCAGTTTTTAAACGTTACAAGGCATGACTATTATTTTAACGACATCTCATAATTATCCACTCCACCCCTGAAGGCAACAAATGTGACGTAACATAATAGTTTTGTTAAAATCTGAGTAACATGATCCGTCCGGTCAACGGGGACCCGATTTAATAGACTGACCTACATGGTGGACACACTCCATAGAAGAAAAGTTACGATACAAAAAACATCCCTAATAGCGTGGTTTAAAGTCTAAAATTGTGTCCACAATTATCCTGAACATGTGGAGGACAAGATATGAGCATTTTATTGTTAATTCAGCTATGGAAGTATTCATTGGGTTGAACGAAACTAAATTGCGCACATCCGGGGTGTCTATTGATGTAGTAGCCACTTCAATGATTTATCTTTGAGCTATTGACGAGATATAAGAGGAAAATCACTGGTTCTTTATAAATTTTTGCACAAGGATGTATGCGTAATTGAAATATGTATTTACAAAAGAACGTGTTATTTGATACCGTCGTATAAGTGTTTGTAGTTTTCTTAGATCTTCTTCTTAGATATATTTATCATTTGTCTACAACATTTCTCATGTCTCGATCAGGGTCTTGATATCTATAAAACTAATAAAGAACACTAACTAACGACAATTACAGTGGAAATAAATAGTTAAGTGTTACCACGCACATGTTATGTCACTAAATTAATATTCATTATTTAACCTCTGTATTCAATACGTATTCAAGTAATTATATTGTAGGTACAGTTTTACAAACAGAACAAAAAATAAGCCCATGTTTTAATCGGTTTACTCTCTTAACATCAGTTAGTTAAGTACAGTTATCATACAACTTATAACTGAACAAGATTAAGTCTAATCGCATTGCTAATGCAATCATTATTTATCAATCACAAATCGGAATACTAATGAGGAGCCAATAAATCTTTTTACATTTGACCTTTTGCGCCTTTCGCTGATAGTTATTAAAACGCACCAATTTACATAATGAATTATATGACATTTGCAGAGAAGCGAAGCATGTTTATCGTTATTGCCTTGACTTATCGTACCTTAATAGGCTGTATTGGTGTAGACCACTACCGTTAAACCCCGTAATCATGGCCCGTTTAATTTGGTCTTTGGCTGTTTATCTTGAGCCGAATAAGGCTTCCCATAATATTACTTTGAGAGTCGATGAGCAGTAAGTACTACTTTCATAATAAGTTTAATTGTTAAATTATAAGTAGAGAGAAGATGAGCTTTTCCTCGAAATCTTTATGTTTCTCGGCTGCAATTCCTATTGATTCATACGAGTAATAAAAAAACATTTTTAAGAATTAGCATTTATATGAAAAAGAAATTAACGATTAGTGATTCAATATTCAAATTAGTTTAGATTTGTTTCTATTAATTGTCACACGAGTGCTACGGCGCTACGCGCTACGCTGTATCGCTATCTATCCTATGTTGCGTCCCGCTCGCGCTCGTTGCGCGCCCGGTCCCGCGCGTGCAAAGCACGCTTATCGTGCGTCTCGCTCGCACTTCCTGCGCGTGCGCCTCCCGCCCGTCAGCTCGACTGTGGGAAAAGACGGCAGGTGTTATGCGGGATCGTGAACAACCACGCATTACCATTCACATTATTCAACGATAAATAATAATAATAAGAAGCCGTGGAGCGAGTGGCGAGCACGCGCATAACACATACTAATGGCCCGTGTGTGTGTGTGTGCGCGCCTTAGGATCTTGTTTTGTGTGCGTGTCTCGTGAGATATAGTGGCTAGTTGCTTTTTTTTCTTTTACATTCGGTTCGTGTGGGCGGGCGTGCGTCACGGATTAACATGGGATTAACTTTCCTTAATTGTTTTAGGATATTTAATATATGGAAGGTTGATTACTTTGGCTCCGACAGAGATTGCGTGATCCCTTAAGGAATTTGTTTTGTATTTTTTGGGATTAAGTTACCAAATAACCGACGCGATGTTTGGGGACCTCGTTAATTCCCAATGACTTACCTAATACATAATTTACATAATATTAAATCATTATCGTATTTTTAAAAATGCAATATCATATTAGACATTTTAGTCTGCATTAATAAAACGATAATTTTGTCAATACAATTTATTCACAAAGTGCTTTCAATGAAACGATCACTGACACTAATTTAAATACACGTTTATCTAGTCATTTGAAATTCTTCTAGCCAATATATTTCACCGAAATCTAAAAAGAATTCCATCTCATTTACAAACACACATACTGGTTGCATTAGTAATTCCAAATTAACATAGTAATGAATGGGTTGGCGCCATTCACTCGTTACCGTACCATGAGTTTGTAGATTGACTCATAATCATTTTGTTGACTTTATTTCCATAGCATTCGTGTTTAATGGATAGTAGGAAATGCGTGTCAAATGTACATTTGAGATAATAGTGAGATTTTATCGTATGCGAGATATATCTAACATAATATATTCTATACAAAAGTACCTATTGGTTGGTGTTAGGTTAGTAAAAAAGGTGACATGTTATAGATCAAATAATTTATTATACGGCCACGTGTACGCATCCAATTAACATTATTTTTTTACTTAGATATGTGTTATTCTCTGGTTCAAAGTTGTTGAATAAATTAATAAGAAAAACACGTGTATTCATCAATTGAATTATCATTTCATTATAATATCTAAGGATTTAGTCACCACTTAATAAGTATAAAATTTAGTTTGCATTTTAAATAATTAATATACTTTTAAACTAACAGGGAAACCATCGTTTAGTTTATACTTATTAGTAATCTATAAGCAATACCTATTATAAGTTGGCAACCGATACGCATAGATTTTGATAATACATACCTGCATACTGCATAGATTGATGTAACTCATATAATCAAACATATAGGTAATATCAATTTAACTGAGTTTTTAATTTTTATTAGAAGAATATTTTAATTGTTATATCACATAGCAATTAGGCATGATCGGTCTGCAAAGGGTTTTTTTTTTATAGAGAAAGGATCTGCTTTTTTCAGGTGTTAAAATAAATTGGTAGTATGTAATTGTAAATAAAGTGTGCGAGCAAGTTGAAATTTTAATGAGTTATCATCATTACCCGGAAATAAATTGTTGCAGGTAATTCGAATAGGTACTTTTTAGGAAAGATATCCGATCTCTCTAGATCGATTATATCTCTATATATCGAAGAGATAGTTAATAGATATGATCTATTACAAATATCTATATATTTGCCAACTAAATCTTTTGTAAGTGAAAATATTGTATACGGGTCATGTATATATTTTAAATCTTATAGGTAATTTTATAGCCTGCGTTGTGGTTGGCAGTACTTTCCAAACTACAAATAGCAATCCAAATAATAAGTCAATTGCTACATAGCTATACAGCTAAATGATACACAAACAAAAAACAATTCACTTATAAGCATTCTTGAACATTCATTACCTATATAATAGCAGAAACATGTCCCTGAACTTATACTTGCAAGTTTAACCGTATCTCAACATGCAAAATAAGTTTTTGTCAGCCTCACCGTTAATGAGCGCCCATCGTTTGCATATCAATACCTTTACAGCTATTCTATAATTGTCTTGCTCCACCTTTCCACTAAAAATGCTCATAACAAACTGTTTTTATAATTTATGTATCGATAAACAATTATGATTGAAATTAACGTGTTCATAAATACCAAAAAAGCCTTTAATTTTCAGTGAAACCACAATTTACATTAATGCCAATCATAAAATTATATGGTAATAGCACAGGTAATAGCGCTTAGCTATTAATATTTTTATGTATTCATTAATAAGACTTGAAATCCCTGTAGACGAAAACAATGTATTGGAGATCGGTATGTCGTAGATTAGATTAGTCTTAAAAAAGTATCTACAGGGTTTCTTGATTGTTGCTTTCGTAACCAGTGTTATTTTGGTGATACAAACGCGCTTCTGAGGATGTCTAGTTGAAGGAATAAATGTTTGAGATTGAGTTGACTTTGAAATATACAAGTTACACACATATTATGATGCAACAAATACAAGTAACAAAAACTGACCAAGTACATAAGAGCAATTGCTTTAATGAGCACTGACAGCGGAAGTAGACGACGTCTGACACATTCTTATGAATGAATTTCGTTTATCTATGCATTCGGTTATCACCTGGTCGTCAATTAAGCAACCTGTACTGACTCACTGGATGGACCAGATTCGACGGGTTGCACTTCCTGCAGTGGGAATTTGAATTTAATGTTGGAAAAATAGTAAAATACTGACTCTGTCAAGAGAAAGACAAATAAAATCCGTTGTGAAAAAGTGGGGAATTGATAGATCTGGGAAAATGTCAATGAAGAACATTTTGTTTTTCTGATGTCAAGTTTAAGTAAGTAGGTATGCTTAAATGCTTAGCTATTACCTACAAGTAGGTATTACTTAGTTTGACACTTTTTATATTTAAGAATTAAGAATAAAATATTTATAAAATGTGAGCTAAGATATTTTATCTTTCGTCCATAAAAAAAAATTTTGAATTTTATACAGTTTCGAAGTAAAAGATTTTCTTATAGTGGTGCAACAGACTACATAATGGATCCGCTGAATCGATTCTCGGTAGGAATTTATCTGTATATATGCATGCATTAATTAAAATTGAAAACCTTAATATTCTCCACCAAATTAATTGCCATTAATCGATGATTACCTATATTCATTATTTTTATTTATTTCACCCTTAAAAATTTTATAAGGACCGCTTATAAATAATGAAACTGAATACAAGAATACCCACATTGAATACATCTATTCAAAATATAACTGCGTTAAAAACAACCGACTTCAAACTTGCACTTGCAACATTTACAAATACAGACAAAAATGCTCATAAAATAAAAACTACTGGGCCTATCCGAATAAAATTTTTATGGGACCAATTCGACACCATCCCGCATCGAACAAAGAAAGAATCACGTAAATCGGTTCAGAAACCACGGAGTAATCGGTGTACATACATAAACATAAAATGACCGGTAGTCATTAAAAACGGTGTTTAGCTAATCCCTGAGGCGATGTGTTAATGTGTCCCACTCTTCAATGATTACAGTCTAAAAATATCGTAAACAACTTTTAATGAATAGTATAGTAGGATTTGTACATGGATATTTCTTATGCAGCGTAGAAAGATTATTTTTCTTACAAATTAAAAATAAATTTCAAACAGAATACTTATATTCCGTTTCCAAGTTATTTTTAGTAAACGATAAGAATAAACTTTAATTTAGAATCTAGATAATATCTTCCTATATCAAAAAGCACAACTCAGTGAAAAACTATAAAAAAATTATCTAAATATGCTTTACACTGATACAATATACATAATAAGCTTTCACGATTCGAGATATTGGATATTTTTTTATTTCAACTCTATTGGTATTTTATTCCTCTATCTTAGCAAATTATCATGCACATTACCTAACAGTGCATTTAGATCAAACGAACATAGAGCTAGAGCAAGACTCACAAGAGCATTATTTCGTGATCGTTTAATGTAAAAATTCGTTTTCAGTATTGTCACATTGTCACAGAATATATAATACTTAGTACTGTATTGTTCAGAATTAGAACATTTCATATAATCTTTTCGAACGCACTAAGAGCAACGAAAAAATGCTCTACGCTGTGGCTCTACGCCTGTTTACACTAAAAGAATACGCCATAGTGGGATTAGAATGAGCATTCGCTCGTTAAATGTAAAAGCACCGTAATAAATATAGACTTTTAATAGACATTTTATACGTAATAATATTAAAGATTATGGTTTTAATACATGCTCTACTTATCTCCGCTGAGTTTACATTTGATGGTGTCAAATATGGCAGCTTGGGTCATAAACGGTGTTAATCGAATATTTTATGTGTTCCCTGTGAACAGGAAACTCTTATATTATTCTTTAAGCGTATTTTATAAGTGACTCATTCTTTAAAAATTCTTTATTTATATATTAACAGTTGCATGAGATTCTCTCAAATTATTTGCACTAAATCACACGGTTGTTTAAAACCCGCTAAAATTACAAAGTCTATTTATTGGAGCCGTTAAATGCTATTTAAAAAGTAGGTATAATAAAAATATTTATGAAGGCTTGGTGCAACGTAATTTCCACATTGAGAAAAACACTTATCCGTTTTTAAAACTTTTTTTTCAATAGGAGAATACATCCTTCTTTCCATTTTGTATACCGTCTTACGCGAACAGAGTCAGGATGAGTACCTAGTGATCTATAAAAAGAGATTTGAACTTCAGCATTTATTTTCCTACACTCAGCACAGTTGCAAGTTGCAACCCACCTACCGTATAATCAGCGCCGCTACTGTGCGCTCGCGGCGATTCTTGTCTTATTTTAACTTCGACGAGCCTTACGAAACTTATAATTAAATAAATAATAAATAATAAATAAATAAATATTATAGGACATTATTACACAAATCGACCTAGTCCCACAGTAAGATCAATTAAGGCTTGTGTTGTGGGTACTAGGCGACGATAAATATAATCTTCTTATATATAAAAATGAATCGCAAAATGTGTTGGTAAGCGCATAACTCGAGAACGGCTGAACCGATTTCGATAATTCTTTTTTTATTATATTCCTTGAAGTACGAGGATGGTTTTTATGTAGAGAAAACGTAAATATGTACCACGGGCGAAGCCGGGGCGGACCGCTAGTATTTAATAAATACATATATAGATAATAACACCCAGACCCAAGAACAAATAATTGAGTTCATCACACAAATATTTGCCCTGACCGGGGATCGAACCCGGGACCGTCGGCTCAGTAGGCAGTTACATTACCACTGCGCCAACCGCGTCGTCAAATGAAGATTACGATCGTAGAATGATCATATGTTCAGATAGGTTCAAACATTTTATATTAGTCGCCTAGAGCACTATCATTGAAATGTTTATGACTGCTATCTGAAATTACTATAACTAAATTTGTACCAATGTATACCTATACAGTATACATACAGTCAATAAACTCATTTATTTATCAATAATGCCTTCAGATTTCGCAGGGGATTACCTCAATAATAAGGTAATAATTGTAACTTGAGGTAAATAAAAAAAATCCTCAGTATTGTAAGCGTCTACAGTTAAGGTCATAAAAACCGTTAAAGCACTCAACATAATACAATTCATAATTACCTTGACCATAAAAATAGCGGCGACAAAAGCTGTTTTGAGTGTACCGAAGATACTTAACCATTATTCTATGACCATAAACCATTAAGTTGTGTCATAAAATGTAGGCTGTTATAAAATCGCATATCATTGTCTATTCATTTCTTTGCTCATATTTATAGCGAGATAATTATCAGGTGTAAATTTTGAGTAGGCTTTGTCCTTTGTCGGCAAAAGCCAGAAAGGGTCAAATTTTTATAGCGTTCAGGTATTTTGTGAACAGTTAACGAGAAGATCCATTGTGTATATTGCAAATAACTGTTAATTTATTTTATAATTTCATAGAAATGAACCCGAAGTCGATTTGTTATTCATATTCATAATCATAGCGTATAATGAATAAATTAGCGCACGATGAATATTGAATATAATGAATAATTTTAATTTTACGAAACGATTAATTTAATTTATACCTTAACGAACATATAACATAATTATTATAACATCATAATATCTTTCATTCAGCTGATTGCTACATGAAACAAACTGATAAAATTGAGCGTCCAACTATTAATTTTAGTGCAGAGGCGTGGCGTCTCTTTTCCGTACCGTATTATTAGCCGTAATTTCTCAAGTGTCCTGTCTTCCTACTGACACTTGTCGTTAACAAAAAGCAGACATTTCACGTCATTTGTTCCAACACATCCTCGCGACTGTCTAATGCAGGGATTACGACAAGTGGCAAAAAAATTGGCGCCACATTGTACTCGACGACCCCCGGGGACGGCGACTGTTTCAAATCAACCGCCTGATTTCCCCGCACTTGTTCCACATGGACTGCAACGGTACCTGTCGCCAGCACCATTGTTCTCTTCCTAGAAAAATTAACCACTAACACGTGTCGCTTATGTCATTGTTTCGAGTGCCCTCTCAGATGCCGATGAGATAACGCTCAGAAAAACGAGTTTTATTACGCAGTTATGACTTTATGAATCCATTGTTCACACTTCATTTGTAACAGGATTTCATTGCGTTTTATCCGATAAGCGTTTGGGACGAAAGCCGTTGCCACTCGCGAGGAATGCACGAAAAAATATGTGCACATGTAAGTCATTAGTTAAGGATGGTATGTCGGGCTCAAATATTTGGCGACGCTTGCAAATCTCGGCGCCAGTGAGACAAAAATGCCGCTTGAAAGCCGCCGACAGAAGGGCCTTTTGGACGGCAGCTAAAATAATATTAAAAAGACGGCACATGAAAACAAATGACCGTAGGATTAGGTATCAAATGCAAACCCTTGACAAGCGGCTTAAGAAAACATTACAGCTGCCGGTTTTCACAGAAGTACGAGAAATGTGCCACTTTTACGAAATATTAAGAGCAAAGCCTCAAACAGAACATGTTTGAATTATCTCGAATTGTTTCCTTGCCGCATGAAACATTGTCTTTCCTAATATACAGTTTATTTGGAATGTTGTTACATATATGATTCATTAAATCACAAACTAATACAAATATTGGTTAGCTGCCTACGTGTTGTTAATCATTCAACTGAATATTAGCTAGACGTAAACTTATTTTTTGTCATATATATATTAATAATATTTATTATGCGTTTAGGTCTTTCCATTACACGTTTATCTGATGATCTAATTCATATTATGAATATAACATATGAAGGTACCTAATCATAAGAATGTACTGAACAGAAAAAATTGAGAAGCTTTCAATTTATTTAGGTAGTATATAGGTAGGTATATTAGGTATTTAGGTAGGTATTATATTGTTCATAGCATAAATTTTCTTAATTTTATTCAATAAATAAGTAATAATATAATAAATAAACATGTTTTATATTCCTTGTTATTAACACAGACTTCCTTATTAATTTTCACATCGGAAACGGTGAAATATTTTAACCTCAAAGCCTGAACCTTGCACTATACGTTAAGCGCCATCCGTTCCAGGAAATAATATGATCTATGAATATGTGGGAAATATAAACAAGTATTAATAATACATTATCAATAAAATATACCAATTATATGTTTCATGGAAATGGTGCTTAAGAAAATCCAAAACGCAAAGCATGACGTATAAAAAAGATTCTGCTGGTAATATCTAATCAATGACGTAAAGACTGACGTCACAAATGTATCTCGCGCTGATCGAAATCGGTGAAGAACCTCAGAGAAATTGATACTGTGAGTCATGACGCAAGATTGCCGAGAGATGACGTCATACACGGGCCTTACGCGGATCCAACCGACTTTGAAATTCATTATCATCACGATAATTATTAAGAACATAGATAAACCCGATATTTGCAAATTCGGAATTACCTGTATTGTTCCAATTGATTGACTTCAATTTCCTGTTACGTATTATTTTACCCTGAAAATTTTAATGGGTAAACACAAATTTGTAAATGTTTATTCAGTTCACTTGAAATGTAATGTAACAATTAGAATTTTCTCGAAAATAAATTTTCTCGTTCTATTAGGTAACAGGCGAACATTTTGCACATATATAAATGTCTAATTATTATTTGCCTATGAATTAACAAATTTTTTTTCTGTTTGATTAGCTGCGATTAATTTTCAATTAAAATCGATCGATTTCTTATAAGCTTGTTCACGATGACGTTAGATTTTTGAAATTACTTCAGATGATAATTTTTACTTTGTGCTTCATTATTTTCTAAAAAAGTGTTATTTATAAGTATTACACTCTAGTTAATATCCTGACTTTTCATATAAACTAAGATAGAAATCTATATTGATAACATAACATATGAAATGATTTAAAAATAATTGATAAAAACACACAAATTGAAAGTTAGTTAATTTGTAATTATTTTAAAACTAGCTTTCCGCCGGCCGCGGCTTCGCCCGCGTTTTGAAAGAAAAACCCGCATAGTTCCGGTTCACGTGGGATTTCCGGGATGAAACCTATCCTATCCAAGTTACCAGAGGATATGTGAGGGTAGGTGAAATTTAGATTAAATGTAGTAAATTTAATTTAGTTTGATTTAAATGTACATTTTTGAGATTTTATTTACTGATGTTTTCCGACCTTATTTATTTAATTAATAAAATTACCTACCTATGCCTCTTTATATACCTATCTCTCTTTGCCTTTTTTTTTCCGGAAATAAAGACTCTTTTAAATGTAGATAGTAAGTATTGGCAGTTTACAAAGTTTTTTCATCTAGGTAATTTAATTTGGAAATGGGTATGAAATGTAAATAAATATTGAATGTTTTAAAAATACACATCACACCATCATCATGACGATTCGGCTTAATCAAAAATGACCAAGCAAAACATAATATAACGAGGCCGCAAACGTGACAAACCGCAGGCATTCAAGGAATTCATCGCAGAACCTTTTACAGGCTTGAGGAAAACGTCCAATCTCTTACCAATTACCACCTACGTCTCAAATGTTACGGAATTATGCAAAATCGTCCACTAATATGGTTCAGACCACAGATACATGTAATAATATAATACTACCTTAACTAGATTTCCGCCCGCGGCTTCGCGTTCCCGATCATCTTGGATTTCCTGGATAAAAAGTAGCCTATGTCTTATTCTGGGTCTTCGGCTACCTACATATCAAATTTATTTGTAATCAGTTCATTAATAATTACGTGAAAGAGTAACGAACATCCATCCATCCTCACAAATTTTCCCATTATAATATTAGTAGGATAGGATTAGTAGGATGGTTCAGACCCAGTAGCACGCGCTTACCATGATTCACGACTCGTGACCGTGACGTCAGCGGTCGCGTGCAAGCTAACCTTCGCCGCCGGCATCACGTACACGCCGCGATTTACCTCATATCACTTATATATACCTACGTGACTATGCGTATGTATATTACACGCGTCAATTTTTTGCCGACGAATTCACACATTATGCACAAATATGTATGTCGTGTATCTACGCAATTTTGGCTTTTGAATATGTATGCTTTTGAATATATTTGTTACAATGAATTTGTATAAGTTGAATAATTCGCATAGGTATTGATTGGCCTACTTGCTATTCTCACAATTTTTTTTGTACCAACAAAATAATATACCTATGTAGATAAAACTCGAAATAGGCATATTTTTTTTAAACTTTTAAATAAGATTATAATATGTTGAAAAATCTGTTGCGGCAAATTGATTAACATAAACATCATTATTAATTGATTTCACCATTAACAATGCCTTAGCGGATATATCGTGTTGGTGCTTGTACACAACATTATTATAATAGAAGGAAAATTTTTACAAGGACTCTTCATTACTTCCAGTTTACAACATAAATATGTCCATAGTTATGAATAAAGCATATCCAGTCATTATCATTGACGTCACGAATAGAACTAATTATCTATTATTGGAACTAAGACACTGCTATCTGATAATAATATATAAATAGAATAATTGCAAGTGCACGTGCGCCCTCACGCAAAGTCAGCTAATAATCATTATTGGAATATTCCTACAATTATGACCAAGTGCAATCGCTTAGACCAACATAACTATTAACCCCAATTTAAAGATAACACACTCGCAAATGGCTTTTAAATATCTTCATTCATTAATAAACGATGGAAAGGAAAATTTAGCAAAACATCTCCGAAAATTAATTAGAAATATTCCCAAGGATGTGACCAGTTTAGAGTTTCTTTATACATAATATTATCTAGCATTCGAAATTACTAGAAAGAAACGTCATTAAAATGTCGGACGTGTGAAATTCTTAATCGTCACCGAATTAGCATAATTCACACGAATTATTTGAATATGTTAAACGTAAAATTTTCCTCTGAGACGTGACAGATTACGTATTAGTCACAGATAAAAAAGTTAAAAAAATCCCGCGCGGGTCAAGCAAATAGAATTAAAAGTTAAAACCCAAGAAGGCCGTCACGCGGGCTTTGAAGTCACTCAAGTCTTTATCACTTGATTTCTTAGTCATCAACTTTCATTGCTACGCTTGTATTAGTCAGAGATAATTAATGAGCATTATACCCTTTATTTTAATGTGGTTAAATTCCTTCCTGAATCATTAGTTTACCTAAACGCGGTCTCACCGCAAAAAGGCACACAACAAATAGATGATTAATACAAATAGGTACGTGATTAGTTGTTATTCCGGATGCTACTTGTAAACTCTGCATAAAACATTATTTTCCATAATTACATTGAGTAAATTTATCGTTTCTCGTGTGCAAAATGTAACATAATTTCATAATAGTTTTAAATTTTTAATTAACAAATCTTCTAATTTATTTCAGATAGGTACTTACTTACTTAGTATATGTATTTGGATACTTCCATGGAAAATTGAAAAAAAAACGTAATACATAATAATTAATAATATGTGCTCTAAGCAATGGTAGAGCGCATTCAAAAATACTTGCACTCATAATATACCTAGTGTCTTGTTAATCTTAATAATCTTTAGATTACCTACATAATGATGATTGCATTATGCATATTAGTAGAAAAGAAATTGTTAAAATATACTTGATTTTCTTTTATTGTGTCATTAAACAATAAAAGCCGTTTAAAAACCTTATCTTTAAAACCTTTTTATTTTTATCTATACTTTACTAATGACTATTAATTATTATGTCATATATTTGGCGCACGTCCTCTAAAGGACGGAATATTATGGTCGGAAAACGTGAGAAAACACACGAAGTTAACAAATAATATAATACTTGGTCTTTATTACTTATATACTTTCAATGACATTAAATATACAAAAATAGCTCTACAATCTCAATTTAAAAATTATTACAATATTTAGATATTTTTTTAATTTTATTTAGGTATTTTTTTATGTTGTTTCAAAGTAGATATAATATCCTGATATATTATGACCAAATATTGATAAAAAATTTTCATACATAAACTCTTACATATTATTAAACTTATAGTACCTACCTATAGGACGTCGATAACTTAAGAATATGATAATTCCCTCCAAATTTTTTTTTTAAATCGGCTCTTTCCATCCACTCTTATCTCTTGTTAAGAAATCAGATATTGTTATCATTTTCAATTCCAAATTTTTGTGTAGTATTTATTTGATTTTTTTAAATTTACAACTAATTTCTAGAAATTTTTTACCAATAATATCTTTCATATATACTATTACTGAATTTTAGTATTTTTCACAATATTATGAATAACTAATTATTACTTATATGTACTATCAAACATAACCGCGGTTAAACGTGCCGTGTGACGCATGCCGGTGCGCGTGCGCCGCTGACGTGTTACCGCTTAATTGACATATTTCCGCCTTTACATAAAGATAGTGGAATTTTTATTGGCGTGTCAAATCGATGTGTTTGTGTGGCGCTTTGTTTCAATTACTATATTATGTACCAATGTTGTTAATTTTTTTGCCTACTTCGAGTATCAGAAGATGATTGACCACTGTATGTAGGTTAAATGCTTAATTAAATACAATATTAAAAATCG
The DNA here is from genome assembly GCA_907164685.1 of Colias eurytheme. Taxonomy (NCBI): domain Eukaryota; kingdom Metazoa; phylum Arthropoda; class Insecta; order Lepidoptera; family Pieridae; genus Colias; species Colias eurytheme. The sequence continues at coordinate 239 of CAJQZN010041997.1, read as the reverse complement.
CTAGGTTTAATTAAACACAATATATAAAATACCATCAGCTTTTATGCTCATAAATTAGGTATACTATAAAATATTCAAATGTTTAAGTACGAAGAGTTATTATAAGCATACCTACTTATTTCGTAAAAAAGATATATGTATCATAAATCATGTTCTTAATTCACCACGAAAATAGTAAGCCACACCTTTAAATCAGCAGATATAGTAACAAAAATAAATCAATATTATCGTTTATCGAC
>CAJQZN010041995.1:1956-31325 GCA_907164685.1 Colias eurytheme | reverse complement strand
ATGTCAAAAATTAGCGATAGCAGTTTCTATTCCGCGTTTATTATATTCTCTGCCGTTAGTCTCACCCCCCCAGATGCTATAAGTTTCCTAGTGGTTTATTACCAAAAAAAAAATTAGGCTTCGAAAATGACAAAAATTAGAGGCTACTGAAATATTTTTATTACATTTGTCGTGAATTTGAAAAGCTGTTGATTTAACTGTTTCATATAATGATCCAGTCAACTCACAAGCCAACGCATCAAAAGGTACAGCCGTAAATGCTAAAGATTTTCGCAAATTTCGACATTCGCATGGGACTCAAAACCTACAGGGTACTTCTCATGAACACAGAGCCTTTAAATTTGGTAAAAGTAACGTCTTTAACACAGAAAAAGGAAGAATTGCTAGAAACATAAATTTTAAAAGTTACAACATTATAATAGACTAGCTGCTCCGCGCGGTTTCACCCCCGTGGCTCCACTCCTGTTGCCCGTAGCGTGATGAAATATAGCCTATAACCTTCCTCGATAAATGGGCTATCTAACACCGAAAGAATTTTTCAAATCGGAGTAGTTCCCGAGATTAGTGCGTTCAAACAAACAAACAAACAAATAAACTCTTCAGCTTTATAATATTAGTATAGATTTGTTCGGAGCCCTAGGAGCGCGAGTCCGACTCGCACTTGGCCGGTTTTTTGCTTTACAGTTTGCAGTTAATGAATAAGGTTTAAGTTTATATGTGATATTATGATAACAAGGTACTTTTATAAGACTGATAAATAAAGAGAAGTATTGAAATTTTGTTTCTTTATTAATTAAATAAAATAAGACACAAGCCGCGTAAAATAAAAGGCCCATCAGGTACTTTTACAGTTACTCTTGTTTAATTTCGTATTTTTTTCCGAGGTATTATAAAAGAACCGGGTAACCCGGTTCTACCCGGTTCTGAGCTCGATTTGGAACCGGGTTTCAGAAACTTGGAACCGGACTCGGTTCTGCATGCCCTAGCGACGATGAGCAGTGTGCGAAAAATATAATATGAGATGTCAGTTTCAACTAGAAAATGGACACCCATCGTACCTATTAATTAGCGAACTATCAATGTTTTTACACAGATGCAATGCACTCGTCTCTACGATGTATGATCGATTTACATATAAAAATAATGCAAATGAGATCAAAATAATTTTTGTAACCAACATTTATATAACTATAGCCAGATCTAAAAATAGATGCCCTAGTCAATAATATTTCGTATAAAAACTATATTGATTAATTTTATTACTTACGTTTTATATCAATCCTTAACTGTTATCGGATTCACATACAGAGAACCTAACTCCGTGTATTTCTTGTATTTTATTCTAAGCCGTCGATATTTTAAGTTTAGCACTTATTTAGAACACGGCTAGGTCTGCTATTTTCGCCTAACCTAAATTGATGTAGACTTTTACAAACATACAGTTACAAACTGCTAAAACTCTTATTCGAACTGAAAAATATCGCAAACTGAAATACTAGGTATATTTAGAACTTTCCAGGAATATTTCATGTGAGAAACAAAGTTTACATTGATTGATTGATAAATAGTGAAGTAACTAGTTAATATTTTATTATCTTTTACATAGCTCTCCAGAAACAAGTGTCTCACAGCGACCAAGATTTTAATATTTTATGAAATTCTTTAATATATGCAAAATTAATTTGAATAAGGGCCGATTTTTCAATGCTTGGATAAAACTTATCCGTCCAATAAAGTATTACAGGATAATAATGCCACGTAAACTGTCAAATACGGGCAATTAGAATAGGTACGTTTTTAAAATGGTAGTTTTATACATTATTCGACGAATAAGTTTTATCCAAGCATTGAAAAATCGGCCCTTAAGTAAACTTTTAGTAAAGGAATCCCAAAACAACGAGTATAGTATTTTACATATTAAAAAGATATTAAAAATAAAAATCTAATTAATAAGTTCTTCATTTAGTAATATTTCTTTAATTTCAATTGATCAACTATATTGCAAAACAGTAAAATTAAACAATTGAAGTCGCGGATCTTGAATAAGTTTCGTTATTATAATAGGCAAGAGAATATTTGAACAGCTCTAGAAAGTTCGAGCACATTTCAATAAGACACGAAACTCCATATAAAGGCGCCATTTATCAAATATTTCATATATTTGTATGACGGATTCGATGTTACATACGCAGCATAAATATGAGGATATAACGAGGGACAATTTATTATGTCTCTTCAGACGAGTGTCAATAGGTATGAGTTTGTTTGATTGTTTGAACGCGCTAATCTCAGGAACTACGGGTTTGAGTTGAAAAATTCTTTCGGTGTTAGATATACTATTTTCGAGGAAAGCTATAGGCTATATATTATCATCACGCTAAGACCAACAGGAGCGGACCACTGCAACTTATATTTCATTATATAAGTTTTTTGTATCATCATGTAATAAATTATCACGAAGTAGTTAAAACTTTTTAACGGATTTTAAACACGATTCAACGTTTTGAACACTACAGCGAGTGCGGTCATGAGGAGATAAATTATTATTATCAGTTAGGTTCCTCGGCTTCGATTGTAGTCAAAATACGAACTTAAATCTATGCAATTGTTTAAGATATCGGAAAGACTGCCCCAATTCTTACAAAGCCAAAATGAAGTCCATTTCCAAACACAAGACATTTGTTTAACATCCATATGTAAATCGGAACAAGACTGCGAACTAATTCACCCTATTCTTCGCATCAAAAGAAGCCATTGTTCCTGATTTATTATAATTATAACCGATTCCCTCCAGGCACTCGTTTCTCGCACACAAATCTTATGAAAACTCCACAAAACGTAGCACTCTAAGAGCCATTCGCAGCATCTGGGTTCTTCCCGCGGTATTCAATTTCTAAATTTACTCACAGATACTTTATGGCTTTGCCAGATAGAACGCGAACTTAGTGCGCGTCAGAGCGTCGTCGCTCTGTTTGACAGTAGGTATATCGCGCGACATAGCGCTAACCTGACGGCCCGCTATGACGCCAAATTGTGTTGTGTTCTAAGTTCTAACTTAGAACGCGTACATAGTGCGAGTACATAGTACGCGTACACGTACAGAGCGTTGGCGCTTTGTGCGACAGAACATAACCAAATCATACAACACAGTTCGGTGTCAGGTTACCGCTCTGACGCGTGCTATGACGCCGACAGTTATTAAGTCCTATTGGCTTTGTCAGATAGAACGCGAACTTAGTGCGAGTCAGAGCGTCATCGCTGTTTGACAGTAGTGGTTAGGGAGCCAGGTGCAAATTTGGTTCATTATTTCCTCTCAAGAGATAATTCGTCAGACGCATGAGAGTATAGTATTATAAAGCCTCGTGAACGTCAGCTGGCGCTCGGTTGGGGGGGTGAGCGGTTGTAGCCTCCCACGCACATAGGAAAAAAAATACATTAATTCATTCATTTCCTCTCAGCTAAAAATTTGTCAAATTGTAGCTAACCCAATATCTCAACGAAAAAAAATAGTCAGCTGGTTACAACATGGTGTATTATACGTCAGCTGGTGTCTCGAACATGAAAGTTAAATTTAAAGAAAAATTTATTTTCCGTTATTTCCTCTCAAACAAAAATTTACCTGATGATAGCTTATATGTAACTGTGGATAAATATATATGTCAGCTGGCTGTATCTTGGTGGAAAAACCGTCAGCTGATACGGGAGGCTACAACCGCTCTTCCCCCCAACCGAGCTCCAGCTGACGTTCACGAGGCTTCATAATACTATACTTTGATGCATTTTACTAATTACCGCTTGAGAGGAACTTGGTCATAAAATCTGCTGCTGGCTCCCGGACCATAGGTATGTTAGCGGGTACTACAACAGAAATCGGCAACATAGCGCGACATCAAGTTAGCGCTCTACCACGCGCTAAGAACGCGTTCTATTTGACAAAGTAATAAGTCGGCATAAGGCCGATCGTTCAATATGTATTACTATATTATACTATCTGTATTCTGTTTTCGTAACAAAAGAATTTCTTTCAGTAACAATCATCGATATACAATGGAAGTTTGTTTTGTTCGAATGGTTTTGGGTGAAACTTTGACGGCTGATTTTCGATTTGTGCGAACCACTTTTGTTTGTTATAATGGCGGAATATGATACTTTGTTATTAGTTTCATGTCCTTGAATTGAAGAAATAGTTTGTACACTTATTATTGTAAAATGCTACGACGTTTCTTGTGAGAAACGAGAAAATAAATTTGTAATTTTAACGGACGGCCAAATATACTAATATTATAAAGCTGAGGAGTTTATTTGTTTGTTTGAACGCGCTAATTCCAGGAACTACTGGTCCGATTTGAACTATTAACACAACTAACAGAAGCAGGTGAAGCCGCGGAGCACAGCTAGTTAAAAATAATAATAAAACACGAAGAGCTTATTGACAACGTAACTTTTAATAAAATGAATGAATTTTAAAATGCCAATGTCTTATTATAATATACCCTGCAGATATGCTGCAGGGTATATACCCCTATATACTTGGGTATGAGTATATACTCATACCCAAGTATAAACATACGGTACGGTATAATTACCTAGTAAGAAATCTTATAACTTTGCGACCACATCCTTATTTTCTTAAGTAACCAAAATCTTAGTTGCAAATTATTGTTTTAATTACACAATAAACTAGAGATAATACTAATGAACCGCTATATCTGTGTCTATTATCTGCCTTGCGACCAAAAGCTATGAATTTAATGCTTCTACAGAGTTCTGTGAGACAGTTTCGTAACCTTAATCTTATAATAATGATGTGTGTAATATACTAGAAACCTAACCACTTATTATACTGGTTAGATTTGAAGTATAAAATTATCTATCGAATATCCTTCTTTTTATTGTATGTTTAACGAAAAATAATGAAGTTTTCAATAGGTGAAAGAATAAAAAAAATACGAGCTTAATCATTAACAAAAAACTAACAATATATACTTACCTTAGTCCGTCATGAAAAAATAATAAGCTATTGTGTACAAAGCGTTACCTTTCGAAAAATATATCCAAAACCTGACATATTCTAATACATCCTTTTCAGTTTATTCACATTCGCGAAAACAAATCGCCAAATCGGCCATCTTGAAAAGATTGAGGTATACAGATGAGAAAGTTAAAAAGGATTTCCAATACTACCCGCGGAATAAATATGAAGTCAAATGCTTTCTTTTAGGCTTTAGGCTGTTTTCAGAAAGAAATTTAGGTTGAAAGGAGGATTCGACCGGTGAATCTTTGGTACCTTTGATACAGAAATATTTTATTACTTCCAAATAAAACAATTTGAAAAGAATACAAAGATGAAAATAAACAATTTTTTTGGTGATCAGGAAATTAACTAATAACATTATTCTGAAGGTAAAATGTTCTTAAATAAATATTCAGGGTGTCACACTTTCGGTATACTAAGCGCGAAGGGACATGTAGTTTTGCATACACTGATCACGTAAAAAATACTCAAATAACAAAATTACGTGAAAATTTTTTCGCCAAATTTTTCCTTAAAATCCAAGTATTCTTCTCTAGCTTCGCGCAGCCGGCATATATCGCTTTGCTAATGTGAGCATTTTGTCTATGAAAACATAATCTTAAACGATAGCTCACGTGCGGGTGGCCAAGTTGGGCGGGTTGCTTTTTAGGGGTGTACACATGGAATTTTAAGAACTCCTCTATTTGAAAAAAAAATGCGTCTGGAATTTTATAAGTATTTTTTACGTACTCAGCGTATGCAAAACTACAAGTCCCTTTGCGCTTAGTATACCGAAAGTGGGACACCCTGTATATGGTTAATGGTATATGAAGTTAAAAGATTTTTTGTAGTGTGAAGTCGAAGTTACCGCTCTTATGTCACTCGCGTTGGTATTTAAATGTCAAGTACTGAATTATTTCAAAGGAAATGTAAAGCTGCAATTTGCTTTTATTGAAAACATTTAACATATATATTTTAATCTGAATCTTCTTTAGACGCGCTGAGAGTAAAATTTCAAGTACGATAGGTTAGTTTTGTTAATTTTAAGTCACGTAAGTCACGTAGTCATGGCAATATCGCCGCGTCCGCGTCGTGGAGGGCGACAATTTTGGTATCTTTGAATCTTGCCAAAGAAGTTTCACTGCTGACTAGCCAATATTTAATCTAACACAACCTGAGCCTTGTTTCCTTATACATATTATAAGGAAACCTATAATCCTCTAACCACTAAATATTAAAGCCTTATGAAACATAATAAGCCGTCAATAGTTTCCCATAGTACTTGTAATTCGACGCCATGGGATTGCGGTGATCTCAATCAGATGTATTCCACTTGTACGTGGGAATTATTAATTATAATATCAGTTTTGTATAGATCGATATATGTTATGTGGTTTTGTTATGCTTTTAATGACAGGTGTGTTAAAGGGATTTAGAAAAAAATTTTTGAAGTGAAAACTTCTTTAGCGGCGTTGAGCACTTTTTCTAAATGGGTATAAAATCTTAAACTCGCGTCAGGACACCTGACCATCGAAAAAGCGTAAGACGGATGGATATCAAACATGCTCAACGTTAATAATCAAGTTTTCACTTCTGCCGGCACTCCCGGAGTGCAACCCGTCTTTTTTTAAGTTAAGTAAGTTAAGACTTAGAAGTTCTATATAGGTAATAGATTTATAACTTTTTCCAGATTTGCTGTGAAATCACAATTAAAATAGTTGTCTTCATCATCAGAATAATTCAAAAATTACATGTATTTTCGTCCTGTATTATTTGTCAATATATTTTCAAAAGTAAAATGTATTTTAATAAGGATAATAAAAACTATAAAACATGGCTTGGCTTTGAATAGCAACCTCCACAGTTGGATGTAAACAATTCAACCGTAAGAAGAAGAGTCTAGATACAGTTATATAGTGCTATACTGTTTTAGAATTAGACTTGTTTCCTTTCAAAGCTATGATATATATGAAAGCTATAAAGTGGAACTTTTACGACATTAACCATTTTCGAATGTTTGAGAAAGTTTTATAGTAGAGATCAGATGAAAACATGAAAACTCAAAAAAAAGACGGGTTGCACTCCGGGAGTGCCGGCAGAAGTGAAAACTTGATTATTAACGTTGAGCATGTTTGATATCCATCCGTCTTACGCTTTTTCGATCACGCCACGTGTCCTGACGCGAGTTTAAGATTTTATACCCAACGCCGCTAAAGAAGTTTTCACTTCAAAAAACTGGATTCATTTTTGTAAACTGGACATTGTCCAGAACCTACCTAGATCCCTAAAATAAAATATGATCATACTTTTTTGTTTTTATCATAGTGTTATGTGTTATGTCATAGTGATATGAATATCAAGGCATAAAAAAATATTTTTTTCTAATAGCCTAATAAGCGCCAGTAAACTAGGTGCATAGTCGATTTCTAAAAAATAACACAGCTAAACCTACAATTTCTAAAACACTAGCTTTCAACTAGCTTTGTATATCCCAGCTTTCATTACGAAACAAACATAACGACATAATAATTTTCAGGGCGTAACTAATAATGGTTTGATGACGGTAGTTGTAAAAATTGGCGGGTTGGCAAAACGACGCTTGATCGTGACACGAGCTTTGCCTACTTATAAAATGATTAAAGTTTTATAAAATTTTAAATAATTGAATGAAATGAAATGAATGAAATGAAATGAATGAATGAAATGAAATGAAATTGAATAGAAAGAAATAGAAATGAAACACATTTTAAGATATTTTTGAAACTTCCGGGCTCTCTTTTTATCACAGTAATTGGTAGGAATTTATACCTTTGGAAAACTTCATCTCCTGCCAACTATTTCAAAAAATGACTCCCCATTTTTCTTACCAGATTACGATAAAATACTTACGCAGTACCTGGATCAATCAATCCATGCACATAGATTCAGTAACTAATAGAATGCGGAGCATATTAATATGGGTGTGCATGATTTAAGGTACTACTTGGAAGAGCTTGTACCCCTAATCTTATAGTTTCAAGAATCTAATGTAGAATAATATTCCCTTTATAAGACATAGTTCTAGAACTTCCCTATATGCTATTTATATCTGATCCTATAGTTTAAAAACGTACTTTCCTTTATCTTTCCTAGATACTTCCAACTCACTTACCTATAGCTACAGATGGTAACCTATTAAAAACTCGAATTTCTATTACCCGAATCTTAAAACCCCGAAAACGGTTGTTAGAACTTTTAAAAGACAGATGTAATGAATGGCAAATTTTTAAAATTCCTTTTTTAATTTCCTATATGAATCAATTTCCAGATGCACCAAAACCAGATTTTTAAAAAGTATTTTTTTGTTTCCCGTATTCTCATAATACAGATCTTATTATACCAGATTCTCAGAATACTTTTTTTTGTTTCCCATCGTACCATTTTCCAAATAAACTATTGCCAAATTTTCATAATCTTTTTATTTGGTTCCCATATAATCGTATAACAGATAAACTATTGCCAGATTTTCATAATCTTTTTATTTGATTTCCATACAATCGTGATTATACCTTTACTATCGACTAAAAATAAACATTGTCAGTTAGTAAATTTATTGTTTTACGACGGCGAGTGCCAGAACCGACTCGCTATTGTTTTACTTGCCCATTACAGAAAGGTTTAAGTGTCAAATTCGACTCAGTAGGTTAGGTTAGGTTTGAACTGTGAGCCCCTACGCACGAGCCGAGCGAGCGAAGCGAGCGTGCCGCGGCAGCGGCCGGCGAGTGCCAGAAGCGACTCGCTATTGTTTTACTTGCCCATTACAGAAAGGTTTAAGTGTCAAATTCGACTCAGTAGGTTAGGTTAGGTTTGAACTGTGAGCCCCTACGCACGAGCCGAGCGAGCGAAGCGAGCGTGCCGCGGCAGCGGCCGGCGAGTGCCAGAACCGACTCGATATTGTTTTATTTGCCCATTACAGAAAGGTTATAGTGTTAAAATCTATTCAGAAGGTTAGGTTAGGTTCTTGCTGCGTCCCCCTGGAAGGATTATGTTTTGCTGGATATCGTTTATTTGAATTTCAAAAATCTGGACATTGTTTGTCTGGATATAAATTAACTGTATTTCAAAAATCTGGACATTGTTTGTCTAGATATCAATTAACTGTATTTCAAAAATTTGTGTTTTAAAAATCTGGCTTTCGTGCATATGGATTACCGTCATCTGGATTTTGTGCATCTAGATTTCGTATGTCTGGAACTCATTCGTCTGGATTGTAAAACGTCGTACAAATAAAGAAATGGGCAAATGAAATTCGGAGTTGCGATTATATGGCAAACAAAACTTCGAAATTTTAAAATTCGGGGTTATGAAAAAATGTCCAAACGTTTTCTGGATTATGATATTCGGAATATTAAAATTCGAGATTAAGATAGGTAACCCTACAGATCCATGTATAAAAATTGTTCTGTAACTTTTCAACATACAATCTATACCTGCATAAGCTAGTTCTAGAACTTTTCTACACATAATCTACATCTAGCACTCACCAGAGTGCGGCGCTTTTCTGGAATTCTACAACTTTTCCAGATGTAGCCTATGTCTAAACTCACCAAAGTGCAGCGCTTGTCGTACTCCAGATCCTATATTTTCAGGTCCCTATATAAAACCATATTCTAGAACTTTCCTAATCTATAGGAAGAATTATATTATATCTATATAAAATTCCCGTGTCACAATGTTAGTTACCATACTCCTCCGAAACGGGTGGACCGATTCTCATGAAATTTTCTGTGCAGGTCTGAGAATCAGCCAACATCTATTTTTCATATCCCTAAGTGATAAGAGTAAGGCAGAACAACGTTTGCCGGGGCAGCTAGTTATATCTATAACTCACCCGAATGCGGTGCATAATGCGGATGAGCGGCATGTTCATACGGCGCCTCGAACAGTTCCCCGTAGTATCCCGTCCCACCCCCGAGCTCTGAGAGCAGCTTGTACTCGTCCTTTAGACTCCACTTCGACGACGACCACAGCTGGAAGGGAACCTGGGTTTAGTTATGTGTGAGATTTGAAACTTGAAGAAAAACTTCTTTAAAAAAATCAAGATCATGGCAGTATTGCCACGTTCCGTTACGTCATTGAGTAAAGTACGTAAAGTAAGTAAAGTACTAATTCTTTGGCAAGATTCAAAGATACTAGAATCGTATCTTTGTATCTTGCCAAAGAAGTTTCACTTCAGACCCGTGTGCTCAGCACACACGCTCTTTTTATGTTTTGAGCATGTTATAATATGATCTTTTCCTGTAATGTCAACCGGTATTTATGACATACTCGTATGCTCGAGCTTATTTAGGATGACGAATACATAGATGAAGCTATTGTACTTGCGTAACTGTAGCTATTATTGTCACTATAGCTACTCGCGCTCTGTAACCTAACCATTCGTCAATTAATTCAATGATACTTTTTAATTTTACAACCCTATTTAATTATTTTGGATAGCTTTCTGAATGCGGAAAATGTTGACATTTTATTTTTTTATCATTTTAAATAAATTACTTCAAGTTTAAAATAATACTTACGTTAGAATATATCTGGTCGCCGTTGTAGTGACTTCTCTGTCTCTTCACGTCGTCTTCTGAATGACTATTGAAATCTCTGTTCTCATCTGTTAAAAGTACAGAGTCATTAAATTACTTGTATACTGAATCCCGCGGTTTCACTCGCGTGGCAGTTGGATAAAAGCTTGCCTATTTACAGACTACATATATAATATGTCTGTGTTAAATGAAAATCGGACGAAATCAGAAGTCCTTGAGTGAAATTTTGACCAACAAAGAAGCATTAACAACAATAAATCAATAGTACCTAGATTTTTTTTTTAATTTTGAAACAATACGTTTTAATTTCACTTTTAATCATCATAAAAAATAAGAAGGCATACAAATAATATTATACCATAATGTGACAAGTCAGCCCACTTCAAACTAAATCAAATCAAATACTTAAGTTAAAGAAATCCCACGACATTTTGTATAACTTTTACGTTTATACGATTACAGGGTAGACAATAGTCGGTGGGTATAACAGATAAGCTATGGTTATGACACCCGTATCCGCTCCGGAAAAGGGGTTAGAATTTAAAGAGAAGTTATAAGTTAATATAATATGGCCACAATTTGTGCTGGTTTTAATAGCACAGTAAATCTTGCTGGTTCCGCTCAGCGCACACCACTATGAAAGGGACGGTAGGGATGGGTATGTGTCGATAATTTTTGACGATAATTTTGAATTTTTATATCACACAAATAGTTTTGTTAACGCGAAATTCGAATGATGTACATGGAAACATCTTTAATGAATACAATACATATATTTTTTCTGCTGCTTTTATTATCATTATCACTACGACGTGTTGTTGAATAAAACACAGTTTCCTAATTTAATGTAATGTAATGAAATTTTACTGCAATGTTTCATGTGTGGAAGTGCAGTTTGCAATATTAATATATGTACGCATTTGATACGCCATTATTTTACTTTGCTCATAACTTATAAAATATTATCGATAGCCACTATCCCATCACTACCGCGGCTCGGAGACGCGTAGCTGCGGGGTCCACAATGTTTTAATCCCCATCGCGCAAGTGTATATAGTCTGTGGTACATATGTAGGCTCACTCGATACTATGTCTCTAGTACTCAATGGGGCATTGGACGCATTACCGTCTTTACCATAGGGGCACAGGGGGCCAGTGCCCAGGGCCCCCCATCGTCTGGGGGCCCCCCTGGAGGAGATGTAGGACTGACAATTTTTCTCACATAAATCTCAAAATATTTTATTAAAAAGCAATACACTTTTCTCGTTGCCAGAACGTCAGATCATTTTCAGATTTATTCGAACAAAATTATAATTAACTTATCAGACATTTACTCGAATTATTTATTTACTTACGTAATATATCTAATATATTTTTACTTGAATTATTTGGGAATTATGAATATTAACAACAAGGATAAGTTTACAGAATAGCATACAACTTGAAGGGCGTTGTGACAAAACTTTAATCTCTGGGCCTCTAGACAAGTGGCAGAAACGCTAGAGAATAGAATCCGTATTGATACCAAGATACTAATTGATATAAGCTTATAACGTTTTGCTAATGTTTCGGTCACACTACCAAAGACGACGACGACCACGACCAAAATTCCCATCCAGCCGAAATTTGGTAAAATTATTAAAAACACAATCTATACTTAATATTATAAAGCTGAAGAGTTTGTTTTTTATTTGAACGCGCTAATCTCGGGAACTACTGGTGCGATTTGAAAAATTATTTCGGTGCTAAATAGCCCACTTCTTTGGCAAGATTATAAGATACCAAAATCGTTGTATTACTTCATGACGTTACGGTATTGTTATGATGCGACCTTGAAATTTTACTCTAAACGCGCCTAAAGAAGTTTCACTTCAAAAATATATTAAAATTTCCTATCCTTCTGTTACTAGGAAAAAAAAATCCAAAAAGTCAATAGATAATATACCTATAGGTTTTTCGTGAATTTAGAACGGAACGTGTTATCTATTTACGGCCAATGGTTATTTACTTACAATCAATCTGCATAGCAAATTTTATTCAAAACGACTGTGTAGATTTTGCGTGAAATTGCAACAATCACATTCATATCCATTCACTATTTAATATTGTAAACAATATATTTACTTTAATATTATAAATTTCTATAATATAATGAAATAATCGGATAAGGATCGAGTTATTTTTTAAATTTTAAAGGGTATATTCCGTAGGTCATAGAATAGGTTGTAAGCTGTTATAAAGGATGTCCTGATTGAAAAGAGTTTTCCAAGCTATTACCTACTTATCTAGTAGTTATTCAATAAATATATTTAAAACAATTAGGGCCGATTTTTCAATGCTTGGATAAAACTTATCCGTCCAATAAAGTATTACACGATAATATTAAAATGTCACGTAAACTGTCAAATACGGGCAATAAGAATACGTTTTTAAAATGGTAGTTTTATACATTATTCGACGAATAAGTTTTATCCAAGCATTGAAAAATCGGCCCTTAATCGCAAAAATCGATCGATTGATTGATTGAATGATCGATTGATCGATTATTGATTGATTGATCGATAGATCGATTATTGATTGATTGATCGATTGATCGATCGATATATCGATTGATCGATTGATTGATCGATTATTGATTGATCGATTATTGATTGATTGAAAGAATTGATTGAATGGTTGATCGATTGATTGATTGAATGATCGATTGAACGATGTATCGATTGATCAATTATTGATTGATCGATTATTGATTGATTGATCGATTGATCGATCGATATATCGATTGATCGATTGATTGATCGATTATTGATTGATTGATAGAATTGATTGAATGGTTGATCGATTGATCGATCAATTATTGATTGATCGATTATTGATTGATTATTGATTGATTGATCGATTATTGATTGATTGATCGATTGATCGATTATTGATTGATTGATAGATTACTGATTGATTGATCGATTATTGATTGATTGATCGATTGATCGATCGATATATCGTTTGATTGATAGATTGATTGATTGAATGATCGATTGATCGATCGATATATCGATTGATCAATTATTGATTGATTGATTGAATGATCGATTGATCGATTGATTGATCGATTGATTGATTGAATGATCGATTGATCGATGGATTTATCGATTGATCGATTATTGATTGATCGATTATTGATTGATCTATTGTCGATTGATTGATCGAATGATTGATCGATTGATCGATCGATATATCGATTGATCGATTATTGATTGATCTATTATTGATTGATTGATCGAATGTTTGATCGATTGATCGATCGATCAATCATTCAATAAATAAGTCAACTTTGGATCGTCATTACAGCAGCAGCGTTTCAAATGAATTATATAAAAATAAGGAAAAAAAGCTTCCTCAAAAGACCATAATTATAATACAAGATTGGTCAGAAGTAACTTTTTTGTAAAATGTATAAAAAAAATCTAGGAAAAATTTTCTCGTTTCTTATTACTTCTTTAAGTTTCAATTTAGGGCAAAAACATATATATAATTGTGGGAAAAAATTTGTATGCCTATTATAGTTTGATTTCTTTATGTTTCAAAGGGCCCCCATTTCTTGTGTGCCCAAGGGCCCCGGCAGTGTCTAAGACGGCCCTGATTGGACGAATCGAATATATTTAGTGTTATTTAATATTTTTATAGTGTTGTATGCTATTGAGCAACGGTGTAGGTACTTATGATTTTTTATTTTATTTATTTATACAGGAAAGTTGCAATTAAAATAAAACACGGATGATAAAAGAATATAACATTTTTTCAACTTGCGTTACTACAGTTGGAGACATTACCTAGGGATAAGGTGTCCTATTTGTATTATCTTCCACTTACCCTGATCCTCATGCCGTTTCCTCTTCAGCCCGTTCCCGTTATGCAGACCTTCCACCTGCTCGATCCCCAGGATCCCATTGATGCTGTAGCTGCCGGTATTGGTGACGTGCTGCTCCGTGGTTGGAGATAGCACGGCGGTAGTCCCGGCGTTGCCTGCGTGCGTTATTACCTGGGGACGTGAAAAATTGTGTCTAATTATATATATTATGTTTCTATTATTTATTACGTTTCATGACCAGAAGTGTTCTGAATACCTTGTTATTAAAAAAAACTTAGTAAATTGTATAAGTGTCAAAATACAATGGTTAAAAGGAATGAGGCAAATCAAATACCATCAATTTTTTCCGAGCCGATAACTTCTACAATGGTTAGCAAAAGTGTGATGACCAACAGCTGCAGATTCATTCGTGGATTGAAATACTATACAACTTATAGCATTTCTATCATATACTACAGCTCAACCCACCAACGAATGAACAACTACATACCTAACCGCTAGGTAGAACGGTTCTGGCAAATTTAATACAGTGATTTAATAGATATAAATGCAGACAGTATGGTCAATTTCTATAATGCTTCTCTCAAATATTTTGTTTCTTTGTATGTACGTTTTGATGTTAACAATTGCTGGCTTAATAAAATAAATAAATAACAAAATACTCACAGAAACAACACTCCCCTGCGCGGAGCTGATCTCCTGTTCCTGTTGTTGTTGTTGCTGCTGGTTGTGCGCGTGTTTCGCCTTCTCTGCTGCTTTGTTGCGCACAATCCTGCAACAATATTGTTGTATTAGAATCATCTTCTTCAGTCGATAAGTTTGTTACTATTCCAGAGGCATATAAAAATTTGACCTAGCTGCATATTTTAACACTTACGATACTTGCAATATGCACATTGAAAAGTTAGATATAGGTATTTAAAGATCACGTATTACAAAGACGAGTTTGCAATCGACAAATATAATCATATAATTAATTATTTATGCTTTAAAGGAAAAGTAAGGAAAATAATTTACTATTATAAAGAAAATCAAACGAAACAAAAACGAAAGACATTTCAACTATTCTTATAATCGATATTGTAACCGAAATTGCACTAATAAATCATTAAAACGCAAAAAGTGATAAATTTGCCGACACGACATTTTTGTCGAATGCGTGTCGGAAGCGTAACAAATCGTAGCGGTCGCATGTAAATTGCATTGCGATGTCGTGGCACGTGTCGTGGTCGTAGGGTGCTTTTTTATTTAGCTAATGGATTGTACTTGTTGTTGATATACTTTCTCATAATTTTGTATTGATGTGGAATATATAAATAGATTATGGAGAGTACTTTCCTACGTAATAATGTGTCCTTAATCCTTATTAGCTTATAAATTTTAATGTTGGGGTAATAAAGAGTAGGTATTTATTGTAGGTATAATCAAGTGCATTAATTATTTTGATTTATATTTATGCATTTCATTGAATAGGTATGAATAAAAATAAAAAAATAACATGTTGCAAAAAGGTTTCATAAAAAATGTAATTAAATAAATGACTAATGAATTAACGTTGCAAAAAAAATTACATAAACATAGGAAGTAAAAACTAAAACCCACAGTTATTTATCCGAATGTTTGGAAAATCTTATAATCAACTTTTCGTACACATAATATGAAATAATCATCGTAATTTATTTATTTATTACACTTTATTGTAATACAACCATTTAATAACAAAAACCAATAAAAAGAAGATATAGGGTACGAGAAAGACGTATTACAATTGGCGGCCTTATCACTAAGCAGTGATTTACCTACTTGTACTAGTAGTTATATTATACCATTATACTAGAATAATATTGAGCAAATTCGATTTAAAATACTTGTAAGACCGTACAAAAGAAATACTTACATAAAAACACCACCACATGCCTAAAAATATTATATTTTATATCCCATCACACCAAACAAACAACGCTAATCCCAGACCAAATTAAACTACGTTCATTTAGCTATCATTTTCCCGCCATCGCACCGTTGACAGTTCATTTCCCGCCATGATGGATAATAGCTCCCGTTGAAGTATTGCCAGTATCTCGCGGGTTGACATATATGCAAAAATTGTTTTGCAAACTTATAAAGGTCAGGTTGTAATGTACTCATCACTGAGGGGACTTGATTGATGGCACTTTTTTATTATAAATTACATGGATTATTATTTGTATTATGATTTTGGATGGCATGATGTTATAATTTGTGTGTTTAGTGTTATGATAGTAGGTATTTTGAGTCATACCTATAATTTATTTTGTAATTGGATAAACAGTGTTTAAATACCACAGGGAAATGTATGCTTTTCTACGAAAGATTATACTTTTGAAGGACGTAGGTTACCAATGTAGCAGATACTTTTATACGTGTATAAAATATATATTTCATTTTCAAGTTATTAACTTCATGCTAATTTTTTTTCTTTATTGTGCTAAACAAAATATATCTTTACAACAACTACAATGAATAACAAAAATATTAACTTAGTTAACATTTCCCTAGCTTTTAAATGCAAATTTTAACGATGGCACTTTCGCAAAAAGCGCGCAATACACGCTTCCGGACGGACGTGCGGTTTCATATTTTTTATATTATAATACTCCTTTCTCTGTCGGAAGAATATTCTTTGTTGAAATGGGTAATTTATTGACGATAAGGTATTATCATTTTAGTACAATAAGTTGGATAATTTCACATAATATGTATTTATGTATCTACCTATAACAAATTTATTACTAAGGAAATATTATTATATTATAACATAAATAAAGTTTTCTCATATTTCGATGTTTATATAGAAATTATTTATGTCCTAGCTACCACCCGCAGATTCTCTGACTTTTATTTTCCTACTTATACCTTTTTTCACATGAAAAATTACTCCCTTCAAGAGTTGTTTTCGATTCGATATTAATTCCAAAACTATATATTTCTTGTACGATGTATCTACAAAACAACGCTACATAAATTATTATGAACTAGCAGTCCACCCCGGCTTCGCCCGTGGTAGATGTTTAAGTTTTCTCGCCATAAGAACCATCCTCGTATTTCAAGGAATATTATTAAAAAAGAATTATCAAAATCGGTCCACCCGCTCACGCGTGATGCCGTGACCAAGGAAAACGGGTTTCATTTTTATATATAGAGATCATTATTGTAAAAACAACTATAATATTATCATTTCATAACCAATTAACGTGAAATATCGTAAAATTTACGACAAAAACATCCACGTTGACAGCACAGATACTCACAAAGGAAACCTAAATTGTCCATCGGAATTATTCAGTTTGGCGCGTAAAAAACTCAAATGTCAAATTGGGGTTGCTAGAATTATTGCTTCAATTACCAGGCAGCGGCGTGCCCTCGATTAAAAATGTCTTTTTGCAAGTTTGCGCTTTTTTTTAATTTTATTGCAGAGGGCATTTGATTTTTTGAAATAATGGTTATTGCTATATTCATATCGGTGATTTGAAATTATTTTTTTCGGGTGTAGGTATAAGTAGACGGATTGTGCTAAAATATTTCCTAACAAAATTAAGATATTATGTAGTGAGAGTTAATATGATAAGAATTATGCTAAAATATTTAAATTCCATTTTTAAACAAATGTTATCTTTACTAAACCATTTACCATTTTTGCACGCCTCATAAGCGAAGCGTTGAGGTGGGTACTACTTACGAAGTAACTATTCTCTAATCTGTGGTACTACTGTCACTTCGCGCAAAACATCTGATTTTTCAAACTTAAAATGTCTTTATGTATCATACATTGCACTTGTAAGATAATACATACACACACATATTAAGAAAAAACACTATTTTTAACGTTCATGATATTTTTGATGTCATTTTTGTTATTTAAACTAGTTAAAAAACAGTTTAAAAAAGTTCTGTCTTGGACGTCCGTGTGTCTGTATGTGCGGATCCTTTTTCTTGTTAACACGATAGCGACCGAAATACTTTACTAATCGAGTCTTTTTTTTTCTCTTACGCTTGAGTATGCTCAGGAATAGAACCCTTTCATTTTTCAGGGTCTGATTCGATGTGGTTTAATTGATATTAAATAAACAAAAATAATAATTAATAAATATTTATTAAAAAAAAATTATGAGGCGTGCACTTTTGGATTTTCCAAATTTATAGAATTTATTCATATACTGTTTTTGTTTTCAAATAGCACGAAATAATTGTGTTCTTTGTCTTCATGTAACTATTCCTAGACTTTGCCATATTTTTAAATCTACAAAAATGTTTATTTATTATGTAGATAGCAGCAGGCTATCAAATATGATTTGGGTTTCTGTTTTCGCTTAAATATTTTTTCGAAAGTTTACCACTCTCACATCATTCTTGTTTCCCATACATAAATGTTTTCATTGACCATTCCCAGTCCAAACAATTAACATCCAACAGAAATCCTATAATCCCTCCATATCGTCACTTAAACAGAATCGTATTTATCGTTGAATAGACCGCAGGAGACGACACGACACGACATTAGCTGCGCGTGTCGGGCGCGTGTCGTGGGGTGCAAGGACCCCTCCAGTGAATTGCTTTAAAATTGACTCTGCTATGCAATTTTGAAAGTAATGAACGTATAATTTGAAATTTAAAGTTTTTATTACTTGATGCTGGGTGTGGTGTTTTTGTTTCATCATCATAAGCGTAATATGGACTAAGTTAATTTATTGAGGAATAAAATATAATGGATTTAAAATACTATTAAATACTTATAGTTCGATGGTTTAAATCCGATAAATATTATTTAAAATTCGACATACCTAATATTATGATCCCATAAAAACAACTACAAAAAAAAACAAAGTTTATTTAAATCAAGCAGCATAATAACATACCTATTAAAATCCATTTAAGAAATCATTAAATACTGAACATTGCTTCTCTTACTCTACGAGTTCAAAAAGTAACTACCTTTTTCCAAATTTACTACATAGCGAAAACGTGTATTCAGTAAACGTTAGAAAAGTATTTGTTAAATTTATTTGCTTCTATCTTCTCACACATTACCAAATGTTTGCAACCCATTACATTTATAGTGCTCAAGAACATTGTATTGAACTTTAAGTTCTTTTGTTAGGGGATAGGGTACATTTTGTATTGTACCATGAATCGTAGCAAAAGAGTTGGTTGGGGCTACGAAAAAGTATAGAAACTTATGTGCTTTTGTTTTGGTGAATTTTCATTGATTATTCAATTGTGTTTGAGAAGCTTTTGGTAGGATCACGTTGTGTTGTTTAATAAAATATAAAGCACCCACAGAGATTAGAGATATTAACGAATACGTACCTAGTAACACTTAAGAGAAAATTATATATTATATCTAAGTATTTAAAGTAGGTACGTATGGATAACGCAAACTACATGCGAGTGGAGAAACGACAAAAATCTAGTGAAAGTAATTAATTTATATTTTAGCCACTGAAAGGAATCCACAAACTTACTAGAACTTCATTCCACAGATATTATACGTATTTTTCGTAGCCATCAAGGGGTTGCCTACCGGAAGTAGGGAGGGGGGACAAAGATGGCGTACCGGAAACAGGGACACGTGCTCCTCGCACCGGACGTCCTCAGCAGCATCCATTGAATTATTGCCATTCAAATAATAAACATATAAACTGAATTCCCCCGTTTTCGGGAAAACGTTAGGGTTATGGCAACATTGATAGCCGATGATTCATTCCGATTTTTATGGGCACTTATGAATTTGCTAAACCCGTTGATGATCTTGCATATTTATGACCAAGCACTTATTATAGTAACATTTTCCTATAATATCTATGCATATTATTCATAAGTAACGCAGAGAACTACTATACTAAGTCATAAAGCATGCAATTTTATAAATTCCATATAAAAGAGGTCACTACAAATTTTTTAAGTCGTTAGTAGTGTAGCTACACTACTAATTTCATATATTTTTATCTAATCCAGTTTTTAACAAGGAATATTAGAATAATCCATAGATAACAAAATTAATAAACGGTAGCTGATAATGCAAACGTATCTTATCTGAAAAATGTAGGTAATTGCGTAGAGTTTTAATAAGTGTTGTTATCATAAATGAATTTGTATTGATTTTAGTTTGATTAAAGCTACTGATATACTAAGCTTATTTCAGTGATGAATTATATGTATTTTTAAAGTGGGGTATTTAAGTTTTCATATTATTAGATGACTTATAACGTTATTCTGAAGAATATTAAAAAAAATATTTGTACTTTTTTTTGGAGAAAATTATTGCTACGAAATAATTTAGTGTTTGCAATACTTAAAACGATTTCATTATTCGCTGGCGATTAAAAATTACCAACAATAAATAAAAAAACAACAAAAGTAAGTATAAATAAAGCAATGAGCTTACAGTAAGTATATTGTTACATCTCAATTTCACCCCAAATCGAGAGCAGTCCATTAAGGCACAATAAAACTTGATGGACATTAACCGTGGGGCCTTGGGACCGTTACATTGATTCATTTGTACTGGCTTAGTTTTAAATATATTTTATTGAATTAATATAGATGCATCGAATAGTAAATGATATAAAATAATATTATCCATGTTTTATGAATACTTTTTAATTGTTAGATACAAAGCAAATTTCTTTCAGATATACCTTATATATTTTTCCATACTAATTAATAAATTTTATCGAATTCTAAAAGAACATTGCAATTATTTATTGGGACAAATCTACAGCAGAATAACTTTAAAAATTAATTTATATCATATGGTAGGTATTATAAGTTTTCGTATCTCTACCACACAGATAAAATAATTTATTTTATTACAATCAAACTCAAAATCTACTCTTGTATATTACAAATAAACATACCTATTAATACTGGACACAGAGGGCACATTATCCTGGCTACAGATCCCCTCGCTCAGCAGTCTATCCCGGATCTCCCAGGCGAACATCGTCGGGTTCTCTCTCTTGTATGCGGCGATAGCGTCCACCACGGGTGGGGTGGCCACCTTCGGCTTCGAACCCCCTATCACGCCGGCTTTGAAGCTACCCGTTTCGTAGTACCTGGACAAAATAGTGCTGGTTAAAAAATTTAAAGTAGGCTAAGAAACTAATCATAAGGGTAAAGGGAATGATGGAAAATTCGAGTAAAATATGAAAATGAAATTGATATAAGAATGAATTTAATCTAAGTATCACATTTATTGAATAATGACCATGTTTGTTTAAATGTACCTTTCTCTCTATCGTGTATCAAATTTTGAACACAATGACGATTAATATTAAAAAGTTAAAGTCGGCGTGTATACGCCTTAATTACCTACCTATCTAATTTCCTAACTAGTTTCACTGCAAACATTTTAACAAATGCTGAACAATTTGAAATAAGATTCTATAGTATATAAAATGTAATAATTAGTCAAAAGTACAAAAATAAATGAAAGATGATTAGCACAATCAACATTCCATCTATTCTGGAAGCGGCGTAGGTAGTACAAAATAATAAGAAGTTTGTAATATTTTTAGTACTAGCGGAAAAGGAGTACCTATTTCATACACAAATCGATTGATATTACAATTTGTAATCCTACCATACAATACTAAAATACCAAATGCACTTTACAGTGTTGCCATAATCGAATTGTCATAATGTCCATTATTTTATTGAGCAGTTGAAATTAAATTTTGCTATAATGCCATGTCCCCAGAGAGGGGCGTGGGCCGACCCCCGGTATGGGGACCTTGTTTATAGCTGATTTGGGAATCTATTGATTGTCCCGTGATGGGACAGTATGGTGTGATTTTTCGCGCTGTTGTTTGTTTAATTTATTTTAGTACAAGTGCTAGAAACGGGTTTGTTCGTTCATTTGTGAAGATAGCATAAACACTTGACAAAGATAAATTGCTAGTACAAATATGAAACTTGGGACTAAGGACTATAAAGGCTTCCTGCTTGAGAATAAATATTCAAAATCTTTCAAGTTTTTCTATTGGTTCGTGCAGAAATTAATATTTATGAAAATATCATTGTTCGGTTTGTATTCTTACAGTTGATAGGTTTAAGTTAATATTTAAGTTAATTTTTACTAAAGCGGGAGAAAAGACATTTTTTTGTTAAAAATCGAAAGTTGAAAGCACACAAAAAACCTTTTAAATTCCTATTAGATATTATTATACTATACTAAATCTTAGAATTTATAAGAACACTGGTTCAGACTTAAACATTTGCAAGTTAAAATTATACCAATCGTGTCGACATTATGACAAAATAAATAAATTTAGCTCACAAGTGGCTAGACCATAATAAAGAGATAAATCTAATCGGATAGCACCGCTAAGTAATTTTGTGACAGGGGTTCGTATCTTGATAAGCCAATTACGAGTGTGATCACACCCTAAGTGACTATGTACAGTCGGGTAGAGAATGTTCATTTAACACAGTATTTTTTGGTACAGTTGTAGTACATAATATAGAATACAATTTTGGAAAAATAATTGTGATTAAAGAATATCAAAACAATATTTCAAGGTAATTTCTAATTAAAATGTACTGTTTCGTGAGCTTGAAGAGTAAAAGACATAACTGGGGAAAACATTAATAAAAAAATGGGGAAAGTTTGAAAATAATAGTAACTGTTTTCTCATTTCACGTACATTTCGAAACATTTAACATGTTTTAAATTGCAATCCAGAAAAAAGCAATGCAATATGAAACAAAACAATGAAAACAATACCTAGGTTTGTTACCGTTACAACATAAAATATATATTTTACACACTTACTTATTAGAAGAAGTCAAATTGGAAGATGCTTATTAGAAAATATTAATTCCAAAAAATAAGCACTTTTCACCACAACAGTCCCACGCAACAACAAGGGTGTCCATGTTTTCTGTCCCACGGGACAAGGGCTGTGCCCGTTGTGATGTGTTTTAGAATATGCTCTTTTACATTACAATAACATCACTTTGTGTTGCTATCTAATGCTGTATCATGGCCTACTAGATTTTACAAACTTTTGAATAAATAATAAATATTGAAAATATTTATCGCCTTTTTAACGGATATAATATTATTGCTTATATTAAAACGTTGTTAGTATAATAATGCATATAATATATTTGACATCCTTGGACATGCGGCTTCGTTTGCGTAGTTTTTATCTGGATTAAAAGTCGAATTTATTAAACTCCATGTCATAATTTACCTATAAAAAGTTTCAACCATTTATGTAGTGTGTATTGAAAAGCAACAAACACATAGGTAATTAACGTCTATTTTTTCGCCTGTCGGAAAACAAGCTTTCTATGGCTAAAATTCTAAAAAAATGTAGTAGTTCAGGTATAAACCTCCGCTCATTAAAGTTCATATTACATATTAATAATTTATTAAGTAGGATAACCTGGACCAAAGCTTGTAATCCTGTTAAGCTTAGCCCTATGTTATCTAGACTGACAATATGTTCAACACACATGGGCTTATTGATTCATACTTTAACTATATTATGTTGTTATTATGAGGAAATCATGAATTATAATAGATTTATAATATAATACAGAGATTTTATAGAAGTAGGTACCTAGTGACTGAATATTTGTATAGGTAGGTAACTATAAAAATCTAAATTCTATTATCGTACTTGTACTTTAAAAAAATGTTACTTAGCCGAATAATATCAAAACTAATGTTAATATTATGTGCTGTTAATGAAATGTACCTTGGAATTAGCAAATACCGTATTATTTATTATGTAAAACAATTCATATAATAGCATACTTATTGACAAAGGAAAATATCCACACATCAACGTCACAGCAACGAAAAAAATTTTCCTGGTTAATATTTAAACCGAAATCAGAAAGTAAGTAGCCCAGTCCTGTGTCCGTATATAATAATTATTGACTTTTTTTCTGTCTGTACGTCGGCAGGCAGAAAGCGTGACCATTGCCACACTTCCGCTATCACTAGCTGTACGAATCTCAACTCTTTCACAACGCGATAAGGTTCAAAACTCTCCGCTCAAACTTGGCCAGTGTACACTTGGCAAAGAAATATTGGTGCTATTTTATTTTTTAAAGCAATTCATACTTTTACGCAAGGGAATAAGCGTCAGTTTCGTGTGATGGGATTGTAGTATATACCCATATTGTGTACGGGCTGTTTTTGTGTAATGATTTTAAGAAATAATTAGAATTAAGAATAAGTACAGTAACGCACGCCTGGTCTAGATTTCAGCTTATCTAGAATTTATATGGTATTCTTTTGTTCCATCTAGATTATTATAGGATTAAGAAATATATGTGTTGCTACGTTTTACTAACTACAGCTAGTGTATTTAAAATGATTTTGAAATGTATTTCGACAAAAAAGGATAGAATTGTTGCAACAACACCTATTTTGCATTTCAATAGGGGATTACTAATTTATGGTTACACTACTGTAAAAAATGGTTGACCTATGTTTTTGGGGTTATATAGGTACGTATACATGACTGTTGGTTTGTTTATTCAACTTTAATTAAGCACATGTGGTTGCTTTGCATGAAAACCATATCCCAAGAAAATAAAAACTTTTATTAGATAAAGAAATATTTTACACCAGTTTCACTAACAGCTAGTTGTTTAAAAAATAGTATTTTTAAAATATGTTTAAACATTAAAACATTAGTTAGAAAAAATGTATATAGAAAACACAATGTTCATCACATCATACTTTTCCACTAATGAGAATCGAACCTATAGCTAAATGATTGTAAAGAGTAAAATACTAATCACTAAACGATCGGGGTGTTCACACAACCAGTAAAAGCTATAAGAATACAGAAATAGCCTGCATTCAGAGCAAAATTCAAAACTCGGAGGGCAAATAAATTGAAAAACAATGACTGTTTCTATTCAGCGGCGATCCCGCGGGACTAGTGATGTGCTAACATCCGGGTAAATATCCGGGTTATACGGATATTGTTCTAATTTTAATTTACTTTAGTTATTTTTGCGTGTTTATCACGACTACTTAGACGTACTTAGGTACGTAGGTACTTGCTTTATCTTATTCATTCATTTTATTATCTAGGTACCTATTAAGTGAACTATGTGTCTAAAACGTCTAAAATTACTAAGATGCTGAGCACTTGAAAAGCATTGTATTTTCATAGATTTTATGATGTACAAAAATCTATTAAATATATCATCTATTCGATCGATTAAATAAGTTAGTTCTATAAAAATATATCTGATGAAAGCGGATTTATTCATTATACTATCTTACAGTCAGCCTAAAAAGTCAAGCATGCTGCATGCACAAGAAAACATTCTGCTTTTATATTAACATAAAATATTATAAATTAAAATTGAAAAGTAAAGCAGACAAAACAAATTCGCAAATTAAATTCAAATAACATTAGCACATCACTAGCAGGTCGGTTTCAATTTAAATCGGACAATAGCGTCCGAGTGGTCATATCGCTGGGCTGTTGGGATTATAACACGACTACAATGAATGAATGAATTGAATAATGCCGTTTTTAATGTGATTAAATTATTGTACCTATTTAAAAATTTCAGTTTGTGAAGAGTCAAATTTGGATATTTTTTAGGTACAAATTATTAGTCTTATAATTGGTTTAAAGGTTTTTAAGAGGTTCCTAATTCTAGCTAATAATATAATCATTTCGTTCCTTGGATATAAATTCCTGTGTGTTAAAGTTATAGATGCTAATTGAATCATCGATTATTAGATTCTCTATCATTTCTCAGTTTATTTATCTATTTTTTAATACTATATTTGTCACTTATAATACCACAAGAGCTTCAAAATTATCGGGTATTTTCCGATAAGTTCGTTGCAAACCAATGAAGGAGTCAAGTTTTTAGTCAAGGTTAAAAAATCACGAGCGCGAAGCGCGAGTGATTTTTCCTGAAAAACTTGACGACTTTACTTGTTTGCAGGGAACCTTGAGGGAAATGCCAGATAATTTTGAAGCTCGTGTGGTATTCGGGAGATTATTTTTCCGTCCCAAATGTCGGCCAATAATTTCACAATTGAATTGAACCTGTCAGTTTGACGTCAACGACCAGAGAAAATTTTCAAAAAATTATCAGTATAATACCATGTAGGTTGTACCACGTGACGTCGAATGGTGCAATTCTATTGGTCGATATTTGGGTCGGAAAAATAATCAATATAATAC
Source organism: Colias eurytheme (assembly GCA_907164685.1). Lineage (NCBI taxonomy): Eukaryota > Metazoa > Arthropoda > Insecta > Lepidoptera > Pieridae > Colias > Colias eurytheme. The sequence goes on along the minus strand of CAJQZN010041995.1, from coordinate 4,649 downwards.
TCAATTTAATGCTAATATAGTCTTTCCCATTCGATACCTGTCCGTGATGTATATCTCAATTTTGCAAGCCACATACCGAATGCACCGGTTCACCAATTATTATAATGTGGTCCAAACCAGTCCATACGCATATTCATTATGTAGCCTGGCTCGTGTTAAAAATGATTGTGTTTTATATATTAGAGTGGACAATAATTAAAGACTGGTCATATTAAAGTGAGTGAGTTTAATATGCATCGTTTGGTGGAAGCAAACCCGCCACCTAAAGGCATCTATAGAGGTCTCTGAATATGTGTTGCTAACTTATTGTGTGTGTTAGTAACATGAATAAAAAAGACGTGTGGCACTCGGGGACTGCCGCGGTAAAGCTATTGCATACCATGCCTTCAAGCCACACCTCCGCCCGTCGGAGTGGGGAGCGTGAGGTTTTTTCGTTACGGAATTTCTAGATTCGGTCCCCGCGCTCAAGGCCTGCGATAGAAGCTATGCAATAGCTTAAAAATCATAATAAATACTTAAATTAACATCCATCAACATATACAGTACGTTAATAACACAGTTGATAGTAAAAGATGTGTCGGTGAAAATATGTAGTATAGTATTATTCTTAATCTTCTTATTATACCTTTTAGAATAATTACTTATAAATAAAACTACGTTGACATCTAACTCTAATTATTATATTCCTCCAAAATTTGATAAACACATTTCGAAAAATATATACACTGTTATTCCAAAATGACACACACACAAAACAAAGGAACAATAGTGTATGACATAAGTGTAATGTCTAACGGATGGACAAGCTGCGCGCGCGCAGCTCGCGCGGCGGAACGACGTGATTTATTGTATGAATCATTTTGTGGAAATTTTCCAGATCTTTCCTATTGCTTTTCAGCTATTACTTTTGAAAATCCAGCATGTATGGTTTTGGTAGTTTTTAAAATGGAAGGTTATAACTACATGTTTAAGAAAAGTGATTTACAAATGGCATTTTTGAGCAAAGCCGTATGATTTACCTAAGTAGATGTAAACTACGTTGTTATCATTCTGCCCTATTCTTAATTCCTGGCCTAAATTGTCAAGGTGTCCCGTACCACTTATTTTTCTCTCCTCTTCTGTTTGAGCTTATATTATATGCCTTTATGGGTCGTATTTATTTATTTTTGGGAAACAGTCATATTATATTATGATAGCGTATTAGCAGTCTGCTGATGTTACAAGGCATTTCTTTTCACCCTACATTTCTTGAAAGCAAAGTCAAACAGAATCGTCTTACTTACCACCTACTTACTTACGCTCTACAGAATCTAAAAGGCTTACCTAGACAGAATCTTCGACACACAGCCATGGGAGACCCTCAGCTGTCTGCTGATGTCACAAGGTCTGACGCCACTGTGCGCCAATTCTACTATCCTCTGCCGGACCACGTCTGGTAAAGGTCTGCCGTTCACGAAGACACCGCCGAGCTGGTTGACGCCGCCGTGGCCTGGGAAATTTTGTTGATTAGTACCTATTGGATTGGTAGATAAACATAGCTTAAAGTCATAAATTGTTATACGTAGATAATAGTCATAAAACAAAGTGTCTTTTCTGTTATTAATACAGGTTAATGATTAATGACTAGATCTTTATTTTCGAAGATGAATTTTTACACATTGAATATGCAAACAATACACGTAAGTATAAAATAATATCTTACATTGGAAATAAAAATAACCAAGTCAAAGTAAGAATTGTTTAATTGTAATTATTATGTGCTTTGGAACAATTATATACAAGTAGAAAAGTACTTGTATATTTTTATTTATCAATACTAGCTTAACAGGTCCGGAGTGTTTTAGAATACTAATTCTTTAGAACTTAATTCCTAAACTCCTAAAACTAGAAACTCTATTTTCTTAACAGTTATTTAATTTGAAGGTTGCCTGGGAGAGATGGCTTTGAGCCATAAGGCCGCCATTTGTACATTTTGAATGGTTTTGTTGTACTTTTATTTTATAAGACTTTTGTACAATAAAGAGTAAATAAATAAATAAATAAATAAATAATTTTCAATTTCCAATACTCTACAAACGCCGCACCGCTCTATACAAAACGCTACAGTATTCATTACCAAAATTGCGAACATGAAACGTAACCAAAGTTTCATAATTTCCTTTATCAAACAGGACAAGACGAACAACGCAATACCACATCAATAATATAGACTACTAGCTTTCCGCCCGCGGCTTCGCCCGCGTTTTCAAAGAAAAACCTGCATAGTTCCCGTTCCCGTGGGATTTCCGGGATAAAATCTATCCTATGTGTTAATCCAAGTTACCCTCTATGTGTGTGCTAAATTTTATTGTATTACATTCAGTAGTATTTGCGTGAAAGAGTAACAAACATACACATACACATCCATCCTCACAAACTTTCGCATTTATAATATTAGTAGGATAGGATAAATATAGGCTATCAAAATCATATCATATTCAAACAACCTAAGACTAAAGGCCATACTTTACAAATTCCCACATCTAGAACCTTTATCAATACGAAAACCTTCATCAAGCCTGAAACTGTATTTGTAAACAGAGTTCCCGATATCCTACCCGGGTATCGACCGGCGCAACGCGTGACGGGTCGATGGTCACGCCTCGTGCCCGCCCCGCCCGGCGTCATAACCGTAAGATAGAGGATGTTTAGGA
>CAJQZN010041994.1:0-40139 GCA_907164685.1 Colias eurytheme | reverse complement strand
GTATGCAGACTAACATTGTGACACGAGAATTTTATATATAAGATTATGTAGTTTCCTATTAACAGACCTCCCCTTGAATACAATTTTGACAGGTACGTAACATAAGACGCTAGCGAAGGCGGCGTGTATTCTCACGACTGTTTTGAATTTTGATCCGTTGTATTTTGGTAATTAATACAATGTTACTTTCTATTTTTTGTATTAAAAATTCATTAACTTTGAGAATATTGTGAAATACTAATGCTGTATTAAGATTTGTGTTGCCAAGTAACAGTATAGGAAATAATGCATCGATATCTGAAATTCTCAAATTTAATATGCTTAGGAATGTTATTTTGCATAACAACCTAAATAATATAACACTAAGAAAAATGTAGAAACAATAACTGCAAAGCAAGTATTAATTGAAAATAAATAATCGCGTATGTAGTAGGGTAAATTATGAGTCCTAATAAATATTTTATCATCATCATAAATTGAGAAACTTTAAAACATATTATACTGTATTAGTACTTTTAGACCCATCTAAAAATAAGTAATTACATCGAAAATCTTTTCAAATGACTCCCCGCTCAAACAAAGTGTCCGAAACAAATAACGTTTTATATTTGTTTGGAACTCCGCTCCGGAGGAAATCTTTAAAGTTTCACATATTTACTGTTTAATGTGTTTTGTACCTATGTACAAGTAGATTGTTTTATTTTAGAGAAGCTTTCTGTCTAGTTTACTTCGTTACTTTTACATTTCTTTTTCAGTTCGTAGAAATTTGAAATTTCTTACCCATCATGTGGATTTTTGTAATTGTGTATTTGTAAATCTCCAAGGTTTTTTCTGTCCAAGTATCCAAATTTGTACTTCTATTCAGTGATTCAGATTAAAAAAAAAGCTATAGACACGAAATTTGCTTAGATCATTCTATGTATTTTAATAGAGACTAGGATAGCAACATGTGGATCATCATCATCATCAGCTCATTATGTTCCCTCAGCAGGGATAGGGTCCTCCTATGAGGGTATAGGGAAAGTATGAATCTCATATGGAAAACAAAACATAGCAAAAAGAAGAGTAAGAGAAATAGTATAAACATCAAAGCAATGAGCCTTTTTTAAGTCCTGAGTCAGGAAGCATATAGGAAGTAAGGTATTATAACTTCCTCAAGATAAAAATTCAATTGTAAATCGAAAGTAAGAGTAGATATCGGATTATCGGCCATTTATATTCCGTGTGCACGTACAGATGTTAATCACCCCGGTACGGTACGGACTGGGCAATAAAAACTGTCAGTACATTAATTTATGGCCCCATAAAGTATAGAGCGAGGCGCCTGATGATGTTCCGTGTAAATAAGTTTAACAAATATGTTATAATTTTAAGTGGATTTGGTTTATATCTGAAGGTCTTGTGTTGTGAAAATCTTGTTTATTTATCCCCCAGTATGCGAAGAAACATAACGCCCGCTTTATGTACCAAATTATATACCTACTTAAACCTTCCTAGAGAACAACTTATATTTATTTAATACTAGCTTTCCACCCGCGGCTTCACCCGCGCAGTCACAGAAAAACCCGCATAGTTCCCGTTCCCGTGGGATTTCCGGGATAAAACCTATCCTATTTCCCGGGGTAAAAAGTAGCCTATGTCCTTTCTCGGGTATCAAAATATCTCTATACCAAATTTCATTCAAATTTGTTCAGTAGTTAAGGCGTGATTGAGTAACAGACAGACAGACAGACAGAGTTACTTTCGCATTTATAATATTAGTATGGATTAAATTTTATTTTATACTACGTATTGGTATTCCTTACTATTTTGTCCAAAACCCATAAAAAGTGAGGTCCCGTGTCTCCTTGTGGGGTGGTCGGATGCATTTCACATCCCTTTTATTTATGCATTTTTTTAAAGTAATACCTTTCCCTTTGCCGTTGTCTGAGATTGTTTATTAGTCCCAGGAGGTCGAAGGACCTTCCCTTGTTAGATTAGGCTCTAACTACTCTATCTTAAGGGATATAAAAATCGTACTATTAGTATTAATCGTAAATACAGTATTTCTTATATTATAAGAGTAATAAAAAGTAAACAAATTAGCTTTAAGATCGATTGTATCAGCAAAATCATGCAAGTAGGATAGCTTTCAGTAATGATATTTTTTATTTTAGTACTTTCCTCCAGGAATCGAATCCAGGACACTTCAGTTTTACGTCACCCACTGGTAGGCGGTCGTCTCGAATGTTAAAATATAAACCGACCATGTTGTGAAGTATACTTTCAATGAAGCAATGATATTGCAATATTGATTAAATAAACACTATCAATAACTGTACTTTCTTACTTGAATAATAATCAAATTTAAATATTGACTCGTCACTTGAACACACTTGTAAATGAATTTGAAACCGATCCTATGTTTGACGATGATTTGAAACTATTAGTTATTTATATAAGTCATGGTATGTGTATCAGGCGAAAATTATTGGACTATTATTGATATTGTGGGTTATAAAGTTTGTAGTTAATATGTAAAAATTGTATTAAGTCGTTGTTGTTCTTCGACAAATAAAGACCGCAAAAATATAAGAAAATATTAGAATATTTTTAACAAATACGACATTAAAATTCAACCTACAGAAACGCATTTTTTGCATTTTTTTATTATCAGGAACTGAACCCATACTCTTTTAAATTAACCACTGCGCTAACCGGGTAAAAACTGAAAGCAGAAAAAAACTATACTTTAATGATTTCAAACAATAAATGAACTTTTAAACAGTAGCCTTTACAATAAATAAAGCGGTATAAGAAACCGGGATACCCTAAGGAGTCCTCATTATTTTAATAATCATCTTACCATCATGCCAAAATAGTCCTTAACACAATTGTACAGAATGCCAATTTCATTAACAGCCGATTTAAGCTTGGAAAGGTCCTTCGAACTGGATCTTTGAATTGAAACTCTATTGTATGGTAATAAGGTGTAATTTTAAATGTATTTCTAAGGATGTGGTCAGGATACGCCTACGTTCTTATTCAGTCGAGTTTACCTTTATATTGATGGGATATAATTAATGTATTGTTTTCAATTCATTCAACTTTACAACAATAAATGTGAAAGTTAACGGCATAGGTATTTGTTGATTAAAATGTATTGTAGTTTTACTAGCTTCATCCCACGACTTCGCTTGGTACACTAATAATATGCCTGTTGAAATTTTATCCAAAAATAGCATTTATTCCAGTATAGCATCAATAGTACTGATTGGAAAACAGGCAAAGATTTATGAAATGGGTTATTTAACAAGGTGTATGTTATTGTTTAGTTTAGTTAACGTTTTGGGCTTGGATAAATTTGTTACCTAAAACAAAATAATGTTGTAATTGTATTAGTTTTTTACAGAATGTTGTGTTTTTACATCATGCGTTCATATTATGTTATCTACCATTGAGACAGGTCTTTGAGTTATAATTATCTAGTGTTAACTACGAAATATTATTTATTATTTTTATGAGAAAAAAAAACCCTAATTTATAAAAATTCGTTAATAAATGACTATCGACCACACATCACTCTAACTTACATAAAAACAACGACCACCAAAGCTGCAATAAACCTATCAAGTTGTTCGGTAAATGTTTGTCAGTCTGTTTATTAGTGTTGTCTAAACGCATAAACAGAAGAGCCGTAAAACCACGTAGTTCAGTTAGTTTAGTGAACCAGTTTATGTCCTATTATTGTACTATTAGATGATTATTTATGATATTATGTCTAATTTATTTATGGCTATCGCATTAAACACGATACTCTTAGATTTTTATTATTATTTGTATTAAAATTTACGAATTATAAAGTGTTATGGGATGATATCAATTTCAATAGTTTTAATTGTCTTTCATATTATAGGGGTAAAGTATAGGTACATAAATATTTGTTTTTAAATAAAACACTAAAAACTGATGTCAAATTGTCAAAGCTAAACCAAATTTAAATGATCACATGGCACGCGCCAATTATAAAATAATAAAAAAAGATTTTAAAATTGGTTCACCCCGTCCATAGTTCTGAAGTAACAAAGCCTCCTTCTTTTTTTGAAGTCGGTTAAAAAAGCGCACATATTCCATCAGACTCATAGTCCGACGGGACAGGGGCCTTAGACAAAGTAACAATTACAAAACGATAACGAAGTTAGAAATCGCAAAAATGTATGGGATTGACATTAGATAGACCACGTGATCTAACGCGGCGTATGTCAATCCCATACATTTTTGCGATTTCTAACTTCGTTATCGTTTTGTAGTTGTTACTTTGTCTACAGGCCCAGGACCGACACGACCGGAAAGAAATACGGCGCCGGACCGGCTTGATCTTCCTGACTTCACGATTTTAGTATAATTTGAAATATTCAGACTACTTTTTTTGTTGACTCTATCGGGACTTCGTTGTAGACAGTACTTCTATCTGTAGTCAAAAAGTTATTTAATTAGATTGACGTATGAGTTTTTAGATTTTTAAATACGATTCATTCATTATATTATTTAACCCGACGCGACGTTTCGTTTTTTATTCCGTTCAAAAATCTTAAATCAGCTTTTTAAGTCTTACCTAAAAATCAAGAGAAATGGTAAAATAAGTATTTAGGTACTTTAACCACTACCCATATATTATAACCACTATTTAAAGGTTCATATTAACAATAACAAATAAAATAATGAGGTATATTAGTATAGGACAATTAGTTTCTTTGTAGTATAGTTCATTGTGAGTTAAAAGGGATGCCTGAAGCTCGTTTAAACGATATCCTTACGACGAAATAAATCTGATATAATTCGTTCCATAAATTATGAAGAATTAACAAACACGCTTCATAAATTCATGGAAATTGGTGGAGAATCTCGGAAACTCTTCAATACATTATATTTACGTTTTAACTGCTGATTTTATAGTTATATTTTGTAAGTAATTAATAAGTTTCGTATCAAAGTAGTATTTAACATAATAGATCGAACCTCTGATTTTTTATCAATAAATATGCTACCTAGAATTAATATTGAAATACATTTTTCATCAAAACTGAACTGAAACTGAACTTACGAGAAACGTAGCCTGGGTAAGAAATTTTATAAATCACATTTTTAAAATCATCAAATTTTAAAATATTATAAATAAACTTGAACAAATATTAAAAATCTCACTATGAAAAATAAATATTATCACAAAAATATCGTTACGTCGGTCGTACCCATATCGTAACGACAAAATATAACCCGATTTGTTAGTAACACATATGACTTGCATTTTTACTTCCGCTGGTCAGTGCAAGTCAGCGAAAGGGTGGGATTAATTGCTATAATAGTACCTATTTGTGATCTTTTGTTAAGAGGTGATGAGTCATGGTGATGAGCGAATGGTGAGGGATTTACTTCATATTTGATTGTAGTAATGATCTAATGTAGATGTGATTAATAACGTTTATTACTTATTTATGTGTGTAAACGACTAATGGTAATTCTATTATAATACAAAAAAGACAAGAATTAAGTACGAAAAATACACCTATTGTCTTAAGCAGTTTCTAAAAGAATTTGGAAATTGCGTAGAGCTTTTCAAATAATCATACAAACAGAGCAGATAGAGACACTTAGCTAATGATTTTTAAATATACCTTATTTAAATGAACAGCTATAATAGTATTAAAGTCCACATTTTAAACGCAATAAACCCTAACAATGGTTATATAATAACATAACAGCAAGTCTAATATAAATCATTGACCGCACCTAATTGGTCGGATCAAGTGAAAACGCAGCCACTTTTCGCAATTCATTCATTCTATAGTACGAGAGCTTGCTACTAATTTATTGAATAATCTGTTTTTTTTTTACAAAAGTAAGTAAGAAAGAAAATAAACATTCCATTTAAAAAACAATCAAATTATAATAATATCTATCTAAATAAATAAATACGCAAAATATAAACAAGAGAAACAAAATCTTTTAATTCACTTAGTGAAACTTAATATTGTAAACGGTATTTTTATAATAAATTTATGTAGGTATACATAATAAATACCGACAAAATTTATTTTCTACGGAATATCGGATACACACCATTCGTCAATTTATTCCTATATCAAAAATGATATCCAATAACCTTTAGTCACAATCGGTATCTCTTTTAACATACAATACTGTTTACAATTTTGTATATTCAAAGGGTTATTCGTTTCGTTTCAGTGTAAAATTTAAATGACTTAAATATTATTTATCTTGTTAAAAATTAAAGGAGGAACAATTATAACTTATTAAAAAAAATCTTTCGAAATTCTTACTTTAACATTATCTTTTGTTGGGTTGGGATCTAATCCTGAAATTAATGTAACACCCATAGGCCCAACAAGATCGCGATCTGTTATTCAATTAAAATAAATAAATTAGAGATTTAGATTTTTTTTATATGTCAAAAATATAAAAATACAATCCTTACTAACTCTTTTACATATTTCTATCTACACATATTTCTATCACTATGGTAGAACGTTAGCGTATAAGTGTCTAATATTAGGTTTATATATATTTACGCAGTTTTAAAAAATCCCCAGCCAGCTCCTGTACTACAAGTGCAGCACAATTATAGCGGCAGGAGTCCACAATTCGATTAGTGTCGCGGACTCATGTTAGAAAGTAATTTGAGAGGACTCTCACTGCGCTAATTGCGTTAGTGCGGTTTTTAGTCTGCACTTGGATTTATTAAATGTCTATTAGTGTTGTAGTTTTTTGGTTTTTTAGCTTGGGTTCGGATCAATTCCGTAAATGGTTGAGTATTTGATAAAATTTTGTAGGTTCAATTATATCGAAAATCGTGATATAATTCTAATTTTGTAAAACTTGTATGAAATTCTATACTAATATTATAAAGCTAAGTTTGTTTGCTTGTTTCAACGCACTAATTTCAGGAACTAATGGTCCGATTTGAAAAATTCTTTCGGTATTTGATAGCCCATTTATCGAGGAAGGCTATATAATATAGGCAATAATATCATAACGCAAAGGCAAACAGTAGCGGAGCATTGCGGCTAAAGCCGCGAGTATCTTCTTCTTATATATAAAAATGAATCGCAAAATGTGTTGGTAAGCGCATAACTCGAGAACGGCTGAACCGATTTCGATAATTCTTTTTTTATTATATTCCTTGAAGTACGAGGATGGTTCTTATATAGAGAAAACGTAAACATGTACCACAGGCGAAGCCGGGGCGGACCGCTAGTATCTCAATAAAAGTATATCTATGTCAAGTCGTGATCGTCATCTCGTACTATAAAATAAACAACTGCTTATTGCTAAGCCCTTATAATATTGACATTTCTTGATTATAATTCACTTACTTTATGGTTCATATCTATATTTAATAGCTTGCCCTTAATACGAAAATATAGGAAATAAATAACTCCACTATACAAGATTTGCAATACATTACCACAAATGGTCGTAGAAATGTTGCTCAAACAAAATAAACGAATTTATTTGACGCTAAAAATATATCAAAGATTCCACAGTGCGTAGGCGCCATTGTCTCAAGTGTGTTTCGATTTTAAGCTCCATGCCCTTGACGTAAGGTCACTTTTTACTTGAAAATATTATTATCGGATTAAGTTACTAGTGTAAGCCAGTTGAAATGGACTGGCTATAAGTTCTAACAGAGTCAATAGCGCATTTAAAATGGTTGTTCGAGAAATACTGAGATATTGGTTTACATTTGTTATGTTTAATACGGTGGTCCTTTTTCAACGGACTACAAAAGAAGGTTATTAATTCGACACGCATGTACGTAGTTTTCAAGTACATATTGTTAAGTATTTTTATAACCAGATATGATAGGATTCTGTAGGTATACTAAATTGCATACAAAAGTTTTTGCTTAAAAGTGCAAAAAACAATATTTTGTAAGCTCAAGCGCGGATCCAGGGGGGGGTCACGGGGTCATGACCCCCCCCTGGGTTAGGTCCACGACCTAAGTGGACCACTAATTTAATATTAACTTTTTTAAATTAACAAATTAAAACTGTTCAACATGATGTTTTTATTGAATTTTGAGACATAAAAGTAATATAGAACAATGAAATCAATTGCAAACGGTAACGGAAGAGAATATAACAAAAATTATAGAAAAAGTTTATTAGGGTCGACCTGTGGTCGTAATTAAAGGACAAAAAACAGGTTTTTCGATTTTTTTAAAAATCTATATCTGCGGATTAAAGTGTAATGGTAAAGTTGTATGTAATTAATTTTTTTTCTACAACTTTTGCTGTTACACTTTTCACACAAAACCTCAAATATCGAAACATCCCAGTTCGTGGATAAGACATAAAATAGCAATTTTTTTTTTTAAATGAACAACAGAAAATACAGTCAAATTACAACAAAAAATCGGCCAAATGCGCGTCGGACTCGCGCACCGAGGACTCCGAGCAAACATATTTTTTCATTATGTTGTATCTTACAATTTTGTTTAAAGGATTTTTTTCTTTATCTGTGCTTGTAAGTCGTTGCTTTTAACCAAATTTCAAGACTGTGTTCACGGGAAGTATACCTTGTAGGTTTTGATTGATGATTCCCTTGCAAGTATAGTTGCAAATTACAGAATATGCGTAATGCGGCTCTAATTGCTTTTTCTTCAGATTGCGTTGACTTAGAATTTGAATTAAATAACAGATTTAAGTTATTATAGACCTGAGTTCTGATGTGAATATCAATTAAATACATGTATATTTTTATTTAATTTAATTAAATAATTAGGATTTTCGCAGTTATTACAACATCTGTGCTATAACACGATACTTTTTACTCAATTTCAAGACTGTGTTTACGGGACAGGGTATTGATTCCCTTGCTAATGTCGAAATCCTACGGTCTACGGTCCCTTGATGCTGTGAAAAATTCAAACGTTTTAGCCAACGCAATCAAAAGATGCAGCTGTAAATGCTGAAATTTTTCGCAAAATTCGACACTCCCTAAGAAATCAAAACCTACAGGGTAGTTCCCGAGTACACAGAGTCATGAAATTTAGTACAATCAAACGTCTTATAACGCAGACTAGCTTACCACCCGCGGCTTCGCCCGCTTTCTCTAAATCCTTATAAATTATATAACAACTATTCCCCTTGAATCACTCTATCTTTAAAAAAAACTGCATCGAAATTCGTTACGTAGTTTTAAAGATTTAATCATACATAGGGACATAGGCACAGAGACAACGACTTTGTTTACTAATTGCGAAAAGCATGAATCTTTCCTTAGATTATAATATAAAAAAATATTTTTAAATTTTTTTAACTATAGTACAGATACAGGAATAATTGCAAAAAATATATTTTTTTCAAGTTTGTCTGCCTGTCAAGACCCTTTTTCTCAGGAACGCGTGGAGGTATCAATCTGAAATTCATACCGAATACTCAAATCTACGGTTAAAGCTGTGAAAAAATCAAACTTATAAGCCAACGCAATCAAAAGACACAGACGTTTATGCTGTAAATTATCGCAAATTTCGACATTATCGCAAGGAAATCAAAATCTATAGGTATTGTACTACTTCCCGTGAACACAGAGTTCTGAAATTTGGTTAAGGGGGCGCATAAAGCAAAATAACCAATCTTCTATTAGATGATACGTGTAATATGCAAGTCCAAATCTAAAAAATAAAATATATATCAAACTAGATGATATGTTCAACGATTCTGTTTAATCAAAAACATAAAATATTAAAATTTACTCGATAAAAAAAAAATCACCAAGTTTGGCCACCAACCACTTTTGGCGCTCTTTTTTTCTCGAGATAAACGTTTGATTTTGTCACGATAAAAGTGGTTTATCGCAGATAAAACCAAAACTAAAAGTAATTACACAAAATGCTCTGACAAATATCTTGCAAATGTTTTAATATAATTGTTTATGAAAAAAAAAATCATAATAAGTATTATAATACTTATTATGATTTTTTTTTCATCCCGGTCTATAGACCGGGAGATACTGACACAAAATTTCGAGTCATTTGTAACAGGATGGCGGTTCTACAGGGGTCTTAGTACGCAATGACAAAAAGAAAAATGATGGTGTGAACGCTGGTACCGGTGGGTTAGTCGCGTGGGCGTTAGTCGAACTTGTCGGAAAAATAGCGAAAGTCAAACGATTTGTAACACAAAAATTTGAGAATTCACCGATAGCCCATAAAAAAGAAGTAGGCGGTAGTGTCATGCCATACTTTTCCGGTATGACTTACAGCCCGCCATACCGACGCGAATGTGTTGATTTAAAAAAAACAATTATTCAACCATTTGTACCAAGCTAACTTTTGCACAGGTAACCATCGTCGTGCAGCCATTTACGAAAATCGCCATGCCATACTTTTCGGACGATTCCAAATGGTCGCCATACCGCCGAAAATCTGCAAAATTTTTTTATTTCGCCTATCTTTTTGTACCAGTATTGCATTTGGCTTTTTGGAGAGTATTTGATAAAATGTGACCATTATTATATTTGCCATACTTCTAGTAGGGGGAAAAAGTGCTGTCATACTTGAAAAATAAATTTATTATTAATTTATATAAGTGAAGATTTCCAACACCTAGATCTTTGAAATTTTGTATTTATATTCGTTGATCCTCAAACTTACAGGAAAAATAAGTGCCATACTGTTACAAATCGTTTGACTTTCGCTATTTTCCGACGAGTTCGACTAACGCCCACGCGACTAAGCCACCGGTACCAGCGTTCACACCGTCATTTTTCTTTTTGTCATTGCGTACTAAGAACCCTGTAGAACCGCCATCCTGTTACAAATGACTCGAAATTTTGTGTCAGTATCTCCCGGTCTATTACCATGTCAAGTAGAAAACGTAAAAGTGTGAAAATTAGAGCTAACTTGGTGATTTTTTTTTATCGAGTAAATTTTAATATTTTATGTTTTTGATTAAACAGAATCGTTGAACATATCATCTAGTTTGATATATATTTTATTTTTTAGATTTGGTCTTGCATATTACACGTATCATCTAATAGAAGATTGGTTATTTTGCTTTATGCGCCCCCCTAAAAGCAATGTCAGCACAGATGGAGGAAAAATTGCTAAAACATACATTTCATGCTTATCAACATTCGCAAGTGTTGCCAGGAATCAAAACCTAGAGGGTACTTCCCGTGAACACAGAATCTTGATATTTAATCTTTATTTAATAGAAACTTACGTCTTATTGCACAGATAAAGAAAAAATTGCAAAGAGCATAAATTTAATATTAAAACATATAAAAATGTTTGTACGGAACTCTTGGTTCGCGAATCCGACTCGCACTTGACCAATTTTTTTTAAATCTACGTATCAATTAAATTACCAAAATATACGTAGCTTTTGAAAATTGCCCACGTCTATGTGACCCCCCCCTGGCACTAAGGCTGGATCCGCCCTTGTGTAAGCTAGTAATTAATTTTAATAAATAAATAAATTTTATATCTTTCTTACCAGTACAGTACATGTACATTGTACAGTATTTAAATAACATTAAACAGGAAACATGTTAAAATAGGACAAGAAATAACAGTTCCGATAGAGCCATTTAAGTTGTATACCTTTTAAATGTTATAAAAATGTCAGACCATAAAATGGTTAAAGACTTATGACACAAATAGACAATCTAACTTTTTGCACTCATTAACTTCTCTGAGGGTTGATTCACATTAACCGGACACGTCTTGAGCGTGAACACAAATAAAAACTCTTCTTTCTTGACCCTTTGAAATTGTGTAAAGGCATTTATCGATGATTTGATCGATCACAAAACTCAGACAATAAAATACGCACTTTTGCGAATTTAAAGAAAGAAAAAATACAATTTCGTTTTTACAATATTACTATTAGTAAGCGCAGCAAGGAAGTAAAGATTCTTAAAAATACCATGAAAATTGTAAAGTTTTCAGACACTCAGCACCCATAGCTTCAGTTATAGACGTCTATGCACTTTGCTTACTAGACACTTCTTGCCATCGTGCACTATAAAATAGTCCCTCTTATACGAGAAGTCCCTTCGATCCCACGGACTGAATCGTTGAACCTGGGACAAGCGGTACCGTGAGTAAAACGCAATTACGTGATGGTAAAATATGCTTACGGTGTATTTGCATACGGTAATGTTAGTAGTTCACTCTGATAAAGGAAATGCGGTAATGACAAAAAGTTCTATTTGAAAAATAGAAGTTGATTTGAACAGCAAGTATATGTGGATAGGTATTAGTGTCGTCTTAGCACAAATATTTCGCTATGCCAGAAATATCGATTGACTATGGATTATATTGAGCGTGGACACCAAAAAAAAACATCGATCCTTATTTCGCGTTTGTGATTAATAGGAATAGAAAAGACTATCTGATTATTTAATACTGATATCAATAATGAAATTAACGTCTTGTATAAATTTTATTTAAAAATTAAATAGGTACTGAACTTTACACATGAAATTTCGATATTAAAGCACCACTCAACTCTCAGAGTAAAGGAGAATGACCACGGATGGTATGGTTGTGCCACGTATTCGTGATATTGTTAATTCCTATTTGTATTTATAATGATCATATTTAGCACTATTAAGTCGTATTATTACGATTTACTTTTCACATTTGTCTTGTAAATTAAAATATTACCTATATACATATAATAAATGTAAAACTTAACGTTCATCGTTAGTTTAAACTCAATAAAGTATTTTTTTGATGTGTTGAATAAATCTATTGTTTTATTTTTATTGTCGCGAACTGCGGCTTATTTACATAAAAACTATTATCTTTTCTAAAAGTACTAATATAAAGCTTTAAATTGAGCTATATTTCATCTTGACACAATAAGTTTGATTGTGATACCAAGTGCCATAGTAACTTGGACAATCTCCTTTAATCAAAGTATCCACATACCAATTCATTTACCAGGCAGAGTTTACTCCCCCTTCTCTATCTATTATAACCTGACCAGTAATAAAAGAAACTTAACGCATCCCTGATAAAGACCTCAAAATAGTGTCAGCAGCCGCGAGCTAAAAAAATAAATGTAAAAAATTTGTACAAACATTTTCAGGGGCGTCCAATTTACATTTTAATGGAGATCTACGCGTACGTAACAAGTTTAACTAATGGGCGTGAAATGAGGAGGGGGTTCCCCCTTCGGAATTGTAGTACAATAATTAGTCTTGTCCCTTTAATAGCTTTTCATCAGCTATATATTTTTTTGGTTGATGGACTCGTGTCTTATGTGAGAAAGTCCTTTTTATCCTGAACCATGTTTTGGTTGGTCATTTATTTTTGGAGACATTTATGCAGCTAGTCATAAAAGGTTGCACCTAAAGTAAATTTAGAATGTTATAAGGTTATATTATATATTCCAATGTCCCTTCATTAATTATGGTCTTGTATGTTACTTTAATTGCATGCCATTGTTGTCATAATCCGTTAAAGATTTTTTTTTCATTTCATAAATCGAACTTAATACAACTCCTGAAATAATTTATATAAGCCTACAAATAAAATTTATTGAATATGTGCCTATATAGCATAGAAACAATGTTATTCACATATCACATAGGTACACATCCAATAAATCCCATACATAACGTTTTCACAACAAATAAATCAAAGATTCCCAACACTGTCGGCATCTCGACGGAAAATATGTTTTTCTAAAACACGCTCCGTGTCCACTTATCATATGCGAATGCACGTGCAATATGCCGAGATAGTGAGACAGCTTTATGTGTCGGGGACATAGAGTAACACGCAGAACCGCCATTTCGTGTGTGCCTAATATTCTTGCCAACGTTAGCAAATAAACGTATCTGTATTTGTATATGTGTGTTTTAAATCACTTATATGATTCTTCTGCTCTTCCAAATTGTAAGTTTGTAAGAATATATGGATGGCTGATCGGATGTGTATGTATGTTGGTAGAAAGATGGATTTTAGTCTGGATAAATATATACCTATTTTACTTTTTATATAGGTTTAACGCGAAAGACGCCGCGGGATAAAGCTAGTACATATTACATACAATCGAAATGTAAAATTCATAACTTTTTGCATTTGAAAGATAGACATGAAATAAAATAAAATAAAATAAAATATTACATACGTACCTAAAAAATCCGTGAAAAATTTTAAGTTTTGAAAATATAACAGCCAGCTTGTATTTAAGACAATAAACATTTCTACTATGTCATAACAAAGCTTTACGGTATTTTGTTCCTCGAAAATATTATGAACACAGATACAAAGAACAAAATGAGTAAAGATCAATTCATACATTTTTTTTATTTCAGACATTTAACACTACCAAATTACAACAGCTAATAACTAGACAGCGTCGTTTAACAAACTTTGCGTTAAGAATGAAATTCTGAACGTTGCAACTTGCATTGTGCCACATCTGCGTATAATCTTTGCTAAGCAACTTCCATCTTATTTAGCATCATATTTCTTGATGCAGGCACGATTGTAGCCCCACAATTGTTCTGTCCCAGTGGCGTTAATATCGCCCTGTTATGTCACTGGCGCCAAAAGCTTTGTTTAGAACCAAGAAGCTAAGACCGGTCTGAAGATAGCATCAAGTGTATGTGACTATCTTCAGACTGCTAATTGGGTGTATGCCAAAAATGTAGGTGATAGTATTGTTATTTAATTTAGTATTTGAAGATAGTATTAAAGTTTATAGGATTGTTATGTGACTGTTAGATTTGCCAAATAAATACATAGGTGAAGTTAAGAATCAGTGAGGTAAATATGTAAATGACATGCTCTATGTGTAAAAGTTCAATAATGTTCTTTATAAATTGCAAACTTGATAGAACTTACTTGTATATAATATCTTGGATCTATCAAAATAATAGAATTAATTAAATTGAATAGCGGTCTTCTTTCGTCAAATTACACGTATTCAAAACTTTTTGATCTTTTCAATAATTACTTGTTATTCATAAATTTTGAATTCCTGATTCAAACTCATCTCATCAAATAACACGTTAAGATTAGCATGAAGAGTCAAATGTGTTATAAAATCTGTTTTACATTATTTTGAAGATAATTACAAGTTCGCAACATAATCCCAAGCGGAGACTGGTGTAAAAATAAACGAGCACGCGTGAGTCAGCCGGAACAAAGGCTAATTGTATGTATGGAATATTTCTTTTGTTTTGTATAAAATTTCGAGGAAATTTCACGCGTGCGGTTTCAGATATTTCAAAGTTTTGGATATGTATTTCAAAATGTGGATGGATTTTTTATTACTCGAAACGAGATTATAAAGTTGCTTATGTCAATAAGGATTCCTATAATTAATATATATCAATAGGCTATATAGTTTACAAAACAAACTTGCCATCAAAATTGGTTTAGCCGTTTCGAAAATTACTCAAACGGATGGCCACACCGACAGTCTACTTAGCTCTTGTATCTATGCTTTATAAAAACATTTTCAGGATTCATAATATTATTATGTGCGTGCGCGTTCCATCAGACTTTTAATTGATTTTAGATTACAGACGATCGAATTTGATAACCGATTCAAACACGCCGATCTACACAGTATAGCTACATGAAACAGTACACTAAGAGCTAAAAAAAGTGTCCTTACTATCAATCTTTAAATGAAACTTTAGCATTATATCCAGATTATAGCATACATAAATTGCGTTTTCGCCCACCAGCACTCACGTGCCCGGATTTGCACTTAAGAGCACGATTTATTGCGCGCAATCAAGATGGCCGCCTGTTAAAATGGCGCGAATTCTCGAAACGTGTGAGCGGCGCCTGCGCATTTGTCTCGAATTACGTTACAGCCATCGTTTTATTTTACAGGATACGAATATGCTTTGGTGTTTGTAATTGCTTTTATTGAAATTGTTTTGGGTTTAATTTGTAATTTTTTTTGACACGTAGATTAGGTATTCATTACGCCTATTCATCATACTGCTTTGCTTTTTACATGATATTTTATTATTGATTGCATTTCAGTTAGATTTTATCACAACGCTAAGAAATATCTTAACTAGCCGTTTGTGACATCTTAAACAGGAATGGGAAAAACATTTATTATTAATCGGTGAACAATTTTTGAGTAAATCGTACCAAATAAATAAAATAAAACAAATCATTCCACTTTATAATAGTTTAGTTTAAGAGATAATACTACCGCATTAAAGGATTAATCAATTCAAACATAGACATAAATATTTGGTCAAGGCTCAATAAAATTATAATAAGAAAACAAAAACAGTGTTTAGTATAATGGATCCCTTGTTTCTCCCCAAGTTTTTACGAGCACTTGACAGACAGCAGATGGTTAAAACAAATACGTATTTAAAATAGAAGAGATGCCTTTGAGTGTTCTAAATGAATGGTCTTATTTTGGTAGAATTTTATGAATCAGTTGAAATTTTTTTTTTCATATCTGAAAATGCTATAAAATTTAACGCGTTAATTTTTTAAATTACTATCAAGTAAAGATAACCCTTTAAATTTTTATTATTAGGAAGTTATTAAGTAGTTTGATAAATACTTTAAAATCTCTGTTTGCTAATCTTCGTCATGTTCTCGCTTTTCACGTGTTACAAAAATTGTAACTTGTGTAATCAAACCTTGAAAACGATCAATTTGAAAATAACTCTACATTCCGTCTATTCCACGAAGTACCTACATAAAACTAAAATTTGTTCAATGTAAATAATCTTTTCAAATAGGTCTTACAGTGTATTTTTTATCAAAATATCTAATTTTGATTCAAATAAAACTTCATATTATGTGTATAAATAAGGGATAATAGATTCATAAATATAAATAAGGTAATTTGAAATACTAGCAAAAACTTTAACAGGAAGTAACCATAATCCTGACAAGCAAAGCCGATGTTTTCGCAGCCGCTCAACAGAGTTGTGACCGCGAATAGTGAAATAGATCCCTGTTTGTTTATCTGTCTTGTTACCACATGGTGTGGGCCAGGAGACGGCGGGGAATGTTGGTGGATTATCTTATCATGTCTGGTACCAGTTGAATGTGCTATGTTAATAGAAGAGTAGAATTTATAGTTTATATGCAACTAAGATAAAAATGAGCTTTCAAATTCGTAAAAGAATGGCCTTTAGAAATAAAATAAAATAATTAAAATTAGTTTAAAACTGAAAGTAGAATCGGTACCTCGTTACCTGAGACGCAAAACTTTAGTTTTTTTTAAATATTTATCTGTAATTCTCTAAGTATAATATCTTTCGGGCGATTAATTTTAATGCAATTTTAAATATATCAAAAAAAATATGATAATTATGTTTCTCAAAAAATGATTCATCACAAAAATGTCGATCACCTCCTGTACTACATAATATATTTCATCAGCACTGACTCACTTCACAGCAAGGTCGTGAGATCGATTCCCAAGATAAACTACTTTATAGTTTCAATATAAAACTAAGCGCCTATTTTCGTTCGTGCTACAATTTTATTTCGTCGTTGTTTTCGTTCCAAATACCTCTTTTGGACGTTTATATCTTTCGTAATTGTTTCTATAAATTTCTATTTTTATTACTTGTTACCAATTATGTGAGATGTTCGTTATGTAGAACTTTTGAACCCTTTTTAAAACTGCTTTTGTACATGTAGTATTACTTTATTCAACTGTGGTAACGGCTTTCGGCTAATTCGGAAAAAATATATAGTCTCTGTTAAGATGTAGCTTTCTACAGGTACCAGAATTCTTGAAATTGGTTGAGTAGTTTTTGAGTCAAAACAACAAGAAAACAATTTTCCGCTTTGTTGTCTGTGTGTGTAAATGTTTGTTTCTTTATTTATTACATCATATTGTGCCGTCTTAACTATAATATATTTAATAGAACATTCAAAGAGAAAAACAGCTCTATAAATCAAATTAAATTCATATTTCAGTTTAAGTATAACAGTGTTCACGTACACTTATTGTAAAATAAATCGGAATTAGACGTTAAGTTTCGCGAAAATCAACAAAATATCGTATTGCGCTCGTTACGATCCCGTCCCGGTCACGTATCGTGTAAATGATACTTGTCAAATTGTCTGCAGTTGAGACGGATGCGCGAGTATGCTAGGGCTGCTACTTCTTAGTTTTAAGCTATTATTATAGATACATATACTCAGGTAAATACGTGTACTGAGGTAGGTTTATTTTACTAAACTTAACGATTTTTTATTACTTAAAATATTGTCTACTTTTGTAAGAAAATAACATTTAAAATCGATGCGTGAAATTATGTATGTGGCTTTACAGATAAACTATCATAAATTTACATTATTAAGAAATAAACAGTTAAACAGCAATAATATTATATGAAATCATTGAATATAGTCTATAATTCCTGAAGGGATAATAAGTATTACTTATTATCCCTTCAGGAATTACAGTGTTGTTTATATTCAGTAAAGTTTGATGTGTACACCCTAAATGAAAGTTAATTTTAAAAGGTAAATAATAAGAACTGACAGCCTTAGTTTATTCTATAAATGTCTTCCCAAATTGAAACGGTAGACGGTCCACTTTGATCCGCGAGCAGTATCAAAATACAACGTATTTCCACGATGCATGTCTATTTTTTTTTACTTTTCAAAAATATAAATAACTTGCTACCTATATCTTATATATAAAAATGAATCGCAAAATGTGTTGGTAAGCGCATAACTCGAGAACGGCTGAACCGATTTCGATAATTCTATTTTTATTATATTCCTTGAAATACGAGGATGGTTCTTATGTAGAGAAAACGTAAACATGTACCACGGGCGAAGCCGGGGCGGACCGCTAGTTATTATTTAAAATTAAAAAAAAAGTATTTAAAAAAATGTTTGGTAGGTTTACTAATAACAATTGGAATTGTTTTTTCTTTTTAAATATTTCAGATTATTATTTATTTATATTTAAACTATAACACAGGTTTCGCATTTCACGCAGCTGCATTCGCATTAGCGACGCGATTAAAAAAATTGCTTAGTATGTGGCTAACTTATTCTTTTATTAAAATATTAATTAAGTATGTCATTACATAGTGTTCCAGACCGAGATTTGATATGTTACCTACCTGGGATTAATTATATACTTTAAGTATAATCTTAATATATATAAATCTCGTGTCAGAATGTTTGTCCTCAATGGACTCCTAAACCACTTAACCGATTATAATAAAATTCGCACACCATGTGCAGTTCGATCCAACTTGAGAGATAGGATAGTTGGAACATGTAGGTACCACGGGCGAAGCCGGGGCGGGCCGCTAGTAAATAATAATAACTACAAGTAAAATTATGTGCTCATTTAATACACTTATTATTCATTTTAAAACAGGTTAATATAAAAACAAACAATCAATCATGACTTCCGTGCATTAATCCACGACCCGGTTTCAAAAATATCCAAATAATGCAATCGATATGTTTCTAAACCGTTTTAGATTTCCGTGATTCATTTAGATCAGTATTTTGAAATTGCATTTCATTCATCTATTTAAACTGGAATAAAAACAAAGTGTCTGTTTGATATGAACTGTCAGAATGCATTTTACGAAGCTCTCAGGTTTGATATTAGGTACGTAGATTAGTAGTTTTTTTTGTAGACTGAAATTAGACTTGAGTAAAAATGTAATGTTTACATGTCGCCTTGCCCGGATTGACCGGGATAGACCTATCCTACTATAGTTAAAGGATAGATCCATCCCGAATACATATACGTACCTATGTATGTTCACTTTCACGATTTTCAATAAGACACTACGGGACAGATTTGGGTGAAACTTTACAATAGTGTTTAAGCATCAGAATTATTGCACATGAGCAATAGAAAATAGAAATATTTGATTTTGCCTGCGCCTTCATCCGCAGGTAAAACCGCGCGGCACAGCCAGTAAATAATAAATAAGAGCGTAGTGAGATGTTTTTAATAATCGGTGTAGCAGTTTTTGAGCTTTATCCTACTATTATAATAAATGTGAAAATGAATGCGTGTTTGTGTGGATGGATGGATGTTTGTTACTCTTTCACACAAATACTACTGAACCTATTACAACGAAATGTAGCGGTAATAATGTAGCTAAAAGTAGGAAGCGGATTTTTCTTTGAAAACGCGGACGAAGCCGCGGGCGGAAATCTAGTGTACAATAAATTATTATAATTACGAAGCTTACATACATAATTATATTAATACAAACTTAAATTACTATACTCTATACTTTTTTCTGCAGTCGATATTTTCAATCGAACTACATCGATGCAAGGTGTTTCGTAAACCGGGCTACAGCAAAATGATCCGCGGAGTCTGCAATGCGGAGATCGCGTCTCGAATATTAACGGTTAGCTAACATTGCAGCGCGGTTTTGTTCGATAAATATCGGTAACGTGGCGTAATAGTAGTGTTATAGTAATTTTGTTTAATCGTTATCAACGTAGTGAGTGTATGCTGACAGAGTGCAAAAAACGCGTAAGTTTTAATAATCTTCTTTTATATATAAAAATGAATCGCAAAATGTGTTGGTAAGCGCATAACTCGAGAACGGCTGAACCGATTTCGATAATTCTTTTTTTATTATATTCCTTGAAGTACGAGGATGGTTCTTATGTAGAGAAAACGTAAACATGTACCACGGGCGAAGCCGGGGCGGACCGCTAGTTGTTTATAGTAATGCGCAGATTTCTTTTTCTTTGCAGATTTTGTTCACTTTATTATATTTTTCGGCGTTAAGGGTCCGTTCAACCAAGTGAACCTGAAACTTAGAATAAGGTTCATTATCCACTACATAATTATACAAATTTCTATATCAGAATTTAGTTGCTTTATATGTCCTTAAAATAGTCACTTTCATTATATCACTTTCACCTACGTCTAGAATAGAATTACGCCGTATCAATCCTAAAACCCTTTCTTCCACTGTACAATCGAAAACGTATAATACATTAAAAAGCTAACAAACTAGTACTAAACTGTTGCAGAAGTCCGCCCCAAATTTTGAGTTTCGCTGCTATTTATTTGCCAAAGTTTACACAGACCCCGACAAACTTACTGAATACATGTTACGGTAGGTGATTTTAAATTTTTAGCTTGTCGTGATTATTTATTGTTTCCTTTTAACCGACTTGTAGGAAAGGCTGTTAATGTTGTAATTTGATATTTAGTTTTATAGCATTCAAATAGGTAGTTTCTGTATCTACAATGTGACAAATAACAGCTGTTATGAATGGAATGTGTGTTACGGCTATTTCAAGCATAAACATATGATTATCGGGATTAAATAGTTACTTTTAATTTTATCAATTAGGGTTAATTCTTCAAGCATTATAAATTCTATATATAGTCATGAGTCTCTGCTGTTTTGAAACGGTTCTAAAATTTCCACGATATTTTATGTGTTGAGTTGTTCGTATTAAGTGGGCTAGTTATTTTTGGTGGCATATAAAATATCAAACGCACATAATTTCATGTTTTATACATTTTCTAACGAAACATTAATCTAATCCGTATTTTAAAGCAGACCATGTTAAATTTGATTAAGGCATCGTTATCAATTAAGGGCGACTCACACGCTTCAAATTAACCGGCCGATTTAAACAGTATAATAAGCGGTTAAACAGAAAGGAAGCAATCTATTCCATGTTTTTTCTCTGTCCTTTTTTATACGCGGGAAGAGGAGAGCGATGTTTGAGTAATGCTCGCGTCGTTGTTAATTAGCATCGGATTGTGTTAAGGCGAAGTTCGAGAATTTAGTTATTGTGGTAAATAATATGTATTGTACTATGGAGCTTCTTGTATGCTTTCTACTAACTGCTTAATTTGACTTGTTTGATCTGCAAATTTTAAGACGTATCACGTAGCATATAAATTATATGGTTAAAAATATTGATAAAAAAACAGTATTTATTTTTGATCTGAAAAGGAATTGCTGACCAATTTACAGCTACTTATTTCGGATGTAAATCACTACATAGTATAAAACAAAGTCGCTTTCCCTGTCCCTATGTCCCTATGTCCCTATGTCCCTTTGTACGCTTAAATCTTTGAAACTACGCAACGGATTTTGATGCGGTTTTTTTTAATAGATAGAGTGATTCAAGAGGAAGGTTTATATGTATAATAAGATCCATTAAGTAGTGGAGAAGTACTTTTATTTTTGAGGTTTCTAATGTGATGTCGTAAAAAATTACATTTATTCCGCTTACATTGCAAACGCAGGCTGAACCCTACGAGTTTTATCAAAATAATGTACTAAGTATTATACACATTGAAAAGGTCTACAGAAAAGTCCGCGATGGTATATGTCTATCTCTTATGGATAACCCACAATAACTTTTTTTTGTCATTTACTTTTTACGACAAATAATGGCTAATTTTCGAAGCGATTTTAACCAATACAGCATTAATCCTTAACCAATTAAATACCATGGATACATTGTTCATTTAATATAGATCTATATGGCCCTTTACACCGTATGATTTAAGTGAATATTTTCGAAGATATTACAGATTTAAAAATTGCAGGACGTAGCGTTTGCGGCCGCCCGGCTATGTATTTTATACCCGTGCGATGCCGGAGGCCGGAGCGGGCCGCTATATTTTTATACCTATACAACGTTCACAATTTTTCTGTAGTGTATTTAGTATCAGCATTGCACCCGTGCGA
Organism: Colias eurytheme; assembly: GCA_907164685.1. NCBI lineage: Eukaryota > Metazoa > Arthropoda > Insecta > Lepidoptera > Pieridae > Colias > Colias eurytheme. The sequence continues at coordinate 17,444 of CAJQZN010041994.1, read as the reverse complement.
AGCCGGGGCGGGTCGCTAGTATGTAAATAAATCTCTTTCTTATCTAAATTATTTTTACTCATACACAAAAAAACAAATAAATACCACCATGATTATGTATTCCTAGGATCATTTTTATTTCAAAATAACATATTATTAAGTAGTGAATAAAATAAAAATTATGGAACATCTGCACCTTAACCTAAAGGCAACTTCACACGCAATAAGTCAAAGACTGCGTATGCCCGAACGCAGCCTTAATTGAACGCACATGCGAGTATCTTGTCGATCTTAGATCCACGATATTAGAACCCGTAATTGGCTGTAATTAATCTTTTTAGGGCCTTACTGACCAGTGGATGTTTTTTGATTTTTTTGGTAACTGATTGACCTTATATGAAGGTTAAAGTAATAATAATCAGATTCATTGTTACTTTATGAATTAGATTTTGGTGTTTATTTTTCGATTCTTCGTTTTATTATAAGAAATACACATTTTTAAATAATATTTAAAATCAATAATAATCGCTGTGTTGCCATTATTATGTATGGTAATTTAATTAAACGCTTTCCAAAATGTAAAATACGCAAATAAAATCTGCAAAAATAAATAGAGCATCGGAATCCCGATTATTAATGTAAACCAATGAATAAGTATTGCCAGATAAAGCCGTACACTATGTTACAAATTTTAAATGAATAAAGCGAACATTGTTCGATAATATTAAATAAACAGTGCGGTGGTATTAAGTATCATATTGTCGATTGATCGAAACGCTTATGCTTATTGAGGTGCAAGTTATAAGCAGAAGCGGACTTTAGTTAAGGGGAGATATAAGTCGCACCAATAAAGAAACGAATCCAAAATGGCAGCACTATTTCATCTTTACTCACACACGTCTTTAGTCACACTTAAAAATTCGAAACGTCATTTTAAATTTGGAACGCCATTTTATAAACTAGGCTGTAGTATTATCACGTATTATCCTATACTAGATTTCCGCCCGCGGCTTCGCCCGCGTTTTCAAAGGAAAACCCGCATAGTTCCCGTTCCCGTGGGATTTCCGGGATAAAACCTATCCTATGTGTATTCTGATGTACTATAAGCTATATTGTGGTAAAGTTTCATTCAAATCCATTCAGTAGTTTTTACGTGAAAGAGTAACAAACATCCATACAAACTTTCGCCTTTATAATATTAGTAGGATATATTTAAAGTATATTTAACGCTTAAAATAAAGACTACTTAAAGAATTTTAAATGCGATTTATTCATGATAATATTTTAACATGATGTTTCGAACGTTTTACCTCTAGCGTGGTCACAGGGAGACTGATTCACTCGGGAAAATCAAACAAAAGAAATAATAATAAAAATATTTATTTATTTCATTTTCCGCTAGGTGTAAAGGAATAGAATAATTTTAATATCAGCTCTTTGATTACCTTCGTACCTGGTTTAAATTGGGTCCATATTTTGTAAATCCTTATTCTTTGCCTGATTTATTTACCTGAAACAGAATGAAAATATATGTTAGTGAACAATTCAAGTAAAACATTAAAAAAAGATTCGTGAAACTCAAACATGAAACCAACATAATTGACAAGTTTTTTTAATATCTATTCATGAAACAGTATAACGTAACGATTATCAATTTTTTAAGCAATTATTGTTAAAGAGATAAAATTGTTTAAGCCCCAGATAAATTTCAATAAATAATTCTGTGATATTATCTACATAATAAAACCATATTTCTCATAACTTTTCCCCCACATTCACATTTATTAATAAGCCACAAACGTGGATTAAAAATTGTCGCCGCTAATTATTTGACTACGGATCGCTAAGCCCCGAACAGAATCCGAATTAAACTTGTATTGTTTCGATAATGAAGTTCGTTTTAAATATTAATGAAGTGAAACGAGTTACATTAGCGGTAATTGCAATGCATGGTTCTGGTTGGATCTATTAATGGGTTTTGACGGGTTTAAATCGAGTTTTTATTACTTATGGATAGATTTTTTACAGCTTATGATTCGCCAGATAAAATTAATACATTTATCTATTGTTTCGGGTCGTGGTAATATATCTGCATATGTCAACAAAATTTTGTAAACATCATAAAAGTACTCTATGAAATGCATATCTCATGCCGATACCGATGCAGATGGCAGTCCGTTACTCACAACAGTGGAAAATAAACTATATTAAAAAACTTTATACTTCTCGCCTATTGTTATTTAATTTCAAAATAAAATAATAATCCTAAAATTATTTGAATAGTCAAATGATTCGCTTTCCTCTGCAGATTGCGATGCTTTCGACAATTTGCACTCTAGTACGAAAACAACAATATGCACATATTACATAATATTATAATACACTAGCGGTCCGCCCCGGCTTCGCCCATGGTACCTACATGTTTTAAAAACTATCCTATCTCTCAAGTTGGATCGAACTGCACATGGTGTGCGAATTTTATTATAATCGGTTAAGTGGTTTAGGAGTCCATTGAGGACAAACATTGTGACACGAGATTTATATATATTAAGATTACGAAAAGGGCTTTTATATGAGAAGACAGCCCACTGCGTATTAATACATAGATACATCATTAAGTATATGTCAACTTTACTGAATACAAACATAAACTTAAAAGAGATGTTACAATCATAAAACTTAGAATTAACCTGACGTGCTCTAACAAGCACGTTTTTCAATAATGAAACTAATTTTATTAATTTTTTAACGAGCGGAATAAATCGTGCATAGTACTTAGCGTACAGTCGTGAACGAAATAAATTACGCTCATGATTTAGGGTATACATATTGTTTTAATGCCTATCGAAGCCAAAACGTAAAGGTAGACCTCAAAAATATTTTATTTGAACTAGTAATCCTTCTTTTTGCTGTAAGCGCACAATGAATCTTGAATTTCATAAACTTATTTCTTCTCAGTCAGTGTGAATTTGAATAATTCGAATAATATAATCTAATATTTATCATAAACTATTTAAATATGAGAGCATCGAAAAAAAACAGTATTTTTTTTATAATCACGTAAAGACGAGCATTACACAACAAACAGTTAGACACAGTAGATATTTCATCAATAATATATTTTTTACACTTCTGCACGCGACAGTACACCACCATACTGCAGTATTACACGCAGAGTGCTTCAACCGCGCGGTTGTCACTTTATGGGTATATAAAACTAATTGACGTGTCATACATAAATAGCTTTAAAGGTTCCAAATTCTGCTTTACGATTCTGTTTAATGGAATCTTTGGGGCTTCAAGTGTGTATAGATTAAATATATAATAGGCTAGTGTTTCGCCCGCGGCTTTGTTCGCGTGCATTTCACGTTGTCTCGATAATTATTAACTTTAAAGCTTTAGTAAAAGCGTAAAAACTGTCCCGTTTCACCAGTCACGCATAATGTTCCTGATAGTCTATCATTTTTTCATATATTACAAGTCATTTTAACTTACAGATAAGATAACTAAATATGTTGTATCCAGTGAAACCAACCATTTAGTTTTACAATAATTATAATAAGTGAATTACATATAAAGATATTTTTTTTTAAACTTTACCACTTGAGAGCAACACAGTCGATGCAATTTAAAAGCATACACAAGCTACTTCCAAAAAAGACACGTGTTCCACAAATAAATAAAATAAACAATGTTAATTCCGCAAAGGAGCACGCTAAACTGATTACCGAAGAAATTCGTTTTCTATTCAGTAAGCGTTGGGGATCCTTTTTTAATTTGTCCCTTATAAAATTCATTAGACAACAAACAAGTAAGTAATCTGGCCTATGGAGAGTAATTAGAGATAAAACTGCTGGGAACTTTTATTTTTTAGATCTGAAGGAAATTTGGATCTTGAAATCTTTAGACATAGTCTGGATTGATGCTTGTATTTCTGTTTATAACGAAACTAAAAAGAGGACTGACTTTTATTTTTCGGTTTATCCGAATTTTGTATTGTTTAATTGGCATAATTGGATACCAAATGAGCGCGAATTTTTCAGAGGTGTTTATTTGTGGTTTTTTGGTTTGAGCTACGAATTTAGAATCCGGTAATTCCAGCTATTTCTATTTTATTCAATGGAAATTTTATGATACAATATATTATAGGCGACAATTCTCAAAGTTAAAATTTTCAAATCAAAATACAGTCCCTTTACACATCACCACATAAAACATTCCCAAGTAACAAACCAAATTACAATATTTAGACCTTAAAAACTGCTCCAAAGTTACAAAACTATAATAAAGCCGTAAAGGAAATGTCGATTTGACTAAATTCCATATAAAATACATAATGTATACATATGTAACAATTGCATCTCATTTCAGCTGATTGGACAAAGGCAGTGCATGCCAGTACCCGCATATTTTAGTTCCAACATCGCTTATATTTTATCAAAGCGAATAAAAAATTATACATTTTTCTAACTTGTTCCTTTTTCTGAATTAACCTGGTATGAGGTGGATGGTGATTAAATATGATAGTTGAAAATTTATTTTATATCTATACTTAATATTATAAAGCTGAACTGCTGAAGAGTTTGTTTGAACGCGCTAATCTCAAGAACTACTGGTTCGATTTGAAATATTCTTTCGGTGTTGGATAGCCTATTTATCGAGGAAGGCTTATAAGCTGTACATCATCACGCTTAGACCGTGCGACCGTGCTTTCATCACGAATAGAAGCGGAGCCACGCGAGTGATCCCGCGGAGCGCAGCTAGTACCTATATTATAAAACATCAGATATATTAAAAGAAACCAGTGTTTATCGATGCCTACATAATATTATGTCAATTGTATTAAATTTTCTCTACTCTGATCAGAAACGTTTTTAATTCATCAATTTAACTGCTTTGTATTTTTAAGTTTCTCCTAAACTTTTATTTATTGGATACTCAATATAAAACCCTCAGAGAAAATCAAAAAATACGGCCTAGATATTTTTGAGATTTCATAAAACTACAGATTCTTAACGTATATAAATTAAACTTAAATCGGATCGGTTCGTTTCGCAATCCGTTTGTATCAGCCTTAATTGGCACAGTGACTGTTTGCGGACAATGCCAGAGCTGACTATCAACCTGAGCTGTTTGCTCTAGATGTGTTGAGCTTTGAAACTGGCGATTCGTTGACTACTTTCGATAATGGAGTTTATAGTAAAATGGGATTAATGTATTAAGTAATTGACCATGATATTTTGCTTTAAAAATTCGCAAATCCGAAACATCGTCCAATTAAACCAAATATTTTTTTTACGTTTCAACAGTCATAACTAATAAAATGCATGTTTGATACGTTTCATGAAATGCCATCTTGGTAATTAAATAACGTTGAGAGAAGGAGAAATGCCTAATTTTACATTTTGTCTCAAAACTAAAAAAGAGTCTTACTAAAATCAGATCTCAACATCCTGTTAAAATTTTAGTGCGTTATAAAGTCAATATTTAATTATTCTGAATGTAATACAATTAATATTAAATTATTATTATGAAATAAGATTGATTTCGTGGCCCAGTAAAGGCTTCAACAAATAGAGAGATCTCGTTCAGGACAATAAGGCTTTGTGAGGTCACTGATAACAGACTTTTCAATTATTCTGTAAAATATTGTTACTTGCTTCTATTATGATTTATTTCCAAACGATACTTTCTATTTTGTAACCAATTCTGTGAATTGAAAGTCAGTTCAAAAGGAGGTACACACTTTGTAAGTTTGATGGATATTTATTTGTTTAAAATTTAATTATTTTCGTTATAAAATTTAATTTCCCGTATTTTAAATAAGTGTAGAGTGTTATTTTTGCGGAATGCTTAGTAATTTTTAATTTATAATTTGCCTTTTTACCATCATCATTCATAATTATTAATTCCTTCTTCTTATATTGTAATATGCTAGCAAAATGTGGGTTGATAAATCTCATGTGACATAGTCTATATTAAAAAAAATATTAGTAAATATAATATTGTCTCCTTAATTCTGTGTTATTTGCTCGATTCTACGAATGTATAATAATTTCTATTGAAGTAGATATATTATATGAATGTCGTATAGGGATGTATGTTTGTTGCTGGTTCAACATTCTTCGTACAAATTAGAAAGTAGATATCGTAAGGTTTCAGCAAAACGTTGCCGTAAAGCCGGCCCGCTCTTAGCGTTTATTTTTATTAGCATTGTACAGGGCCGGATTCAAACACGACTAGGAAACATATTATATTTTGGTCTTGTTTCATTAATTTGAAAAATTTATATGTAGCAAATTAATTTGAAAAATTTAATTTATATAAAACGGCTGTTTAATGAAGGTATATTAATGTTTATTTATGAATTACTTTTCTACTATACTTCACTTTGTAATGTATTAATTTTCGGATCTTTTATAAATTATGCATATATTAAGCATGTTGTCATTTAAAATTTTTAAGCTGTGTAACGTTTTAAAAATTAATCTTGTAACTAAATTACTTGTTACATTTTATAATCTATTCATTTATTTAACGCTTATATTTTTAAGGTTCGATACAGAAAATAATCTCATTCATGAGGAAAATAAAATTTTTCAATCTTGAAGATCTTGTAAAATTATTCAAGATCTTCCACTAAACCCTTAACTTATCTTATTTTCACTAAGAATGTACAGAGCCCCAAAAACTTAGCCCCTGAATGAGTAATTAGTTCCGGCCCACTGTTCCGACGTTTCATTATAACGTAGCTGAATTAAAAGGCATAGCAATATCGTAGCAAGGGCCAGAACACTTGAATGTTACGGGCGAATTTATATTGAACCGAAATTTTAGTGTGGCCCGGAAGCTAATAATGTCGTTAAGTACACAAAGTGCCGTCATCTGCATAAGTTATTTTGAAGGTGCGTTTGTTAGCAGTAGGACAGCGTTTATGCGACTCAAAGAACTGTAGAGTAACGCTGCATATCCTACGCTAGCTGAAGGTTCATGTGTTTTATTTTAAAGAGTAATATTTTTCGTTTCCTTCAACTGCGTTTTACGTAATTTTTACACGTCCTTTGATGTTAGCAACAATACAAAAACTCTGGATATTCTTGATTGTATTACACTGTTACAGTATGTAGAAAACTGGAAGAAAATTCCAGCCAAAACGTATGTAGAACTCATTTGGTCAATGCCTCTCTAAGGGAAGGGCTTCGCTTTTTACTATTTGTCGTTTCGAACGCTTTACAGCGAACGAGTCCATCCATAATGAGGTCCGTTCATTTTCGAAGTATCTATGGTGTTAACCTTTTTCTTTTATTTGGTAATGTATTTCTAGCTGTTCAAGCGTTTCCTCGAGCAAGAAGGCATATTAAAAAAGTACTCACTTCAATAACTAATGTGCTGATCCAGACTTTATAATATGTATGGACTTAATTTAATGAGTAATTTTGCATAACACAGTCACAAATATTCATTTATAAAAGAGTCATAAAAATTCTGGCAAACTTTACAATTTAAAACAAAAAAAAAGGTATTAACTACAACGTCACAACAAATATCTTCCGAAAAATTTGTGCTCGCTTGAAGGTTTCTAAATACTTAGCACCAGAATAATCAAACCCCCACAACCTCAGAAAATGCATATTCTTGAACACTTTTATTTCTATTTTGGAAACGCAAAGTCACGATCCACAACTCATAAGTCATTTGGAAACGGTGATAAAGTTGCTTGACAAGAAAAAAGGTTTATAGGTGTAATTAGTAAAATTGAGTCGATTTTTGTGTCGTATTAATTAGAGGTATATTTTTAACATAGCATGGCCAAATAGAGTGAAGGTATTGCCTAGTCATGAAAAGAAAATGTAGGAACATTAATTTTTTGGTTTCATCACGGATTATCTAAATCATCAGAACTGTTGTATATAGATAGATATATTAATAGTATTATTCAAATCAAATCAAATATGTTTATTTGCTCGTATATTATGGTAAAAATATTTGTGGTTATATAAAATAAGTGGCGGACAAAGTATATTATGTCACACGATCCTCTGACATATACTTTTCTATCGCTCTATCGTGCCTCTAAGTTGTGTGTCTACTTACTGATACTGGGGTTTTTTTATAGCTCTAATACCCGGATAGAACAAGAACATAAGAGTCATCATAATCAGCCCATTATGTTTCTAAAGCTGGGTCACGGGCCTCCTATGAGGGTACAGACCATAATCCACCGTGCTGGCCAAGTGCGGGTTGGCAGATATCACATGTCGCCGAACTTATGGTCGTCGACTTTCCCTCACCGACATAAAGTCAACTAAAGTTAAAAATATTAGTATGGGGTAGTATAGTAAAGCTATAGTAACAAGTTTTCTTATACTTTTCTCTTCAAGTACCCTGTTATAAGCTATTCAGCGCTCCTCCGAAGGGTTGACAGGAAAAACGGGAGCTATAATTAACGAAAATGAATTGAAGCTTTAGCGCATTAGAGTGTAAGCTATTTGTCGATCGACTCGGCGAGGCTCTAATATTTGTCAGGCTTAATTTGTTTGGATTGTGTTTGAATTGATGTCACGATTTGCTTACAATTTCCCGAACAGTTTTTGTTGAGATTAACCTTGAAGCTTCGAGGGCTTGGGGTCTTTTTGCGCTTGTTAAATAGTGTCGTTATTTGCGAGTTACGATCTCATTGGCTCAATTGTTAAGCATTTGTCTTAATTATTTCACTTTTAAGACATTTTTTTTATTGGCAACCAGCTTTTTTGGTACGATCGTCAGTTTTTAAATAGGTACCTAACCATTATTAAAGTACTATTATTATGCTTAAAAGACAAAGGTTATTCATAAAAAATGTTCCATTATTTAACCCAGCCAAAAATATAAAATAGGAATTACTTATGATTCTACTATTAAGACAATTCTACTGAAACTAAATATCTACGAATAAATCAATTTGAGCATTTAAATTGGTAGAATACACACCTGAAGAAACATAACACCACTATGAATAACAACAATATCCAAACCAAACCACGAAACGTATTAGCGCATAATATATCACAAGCTGTTAACCCTATTAATAATAATAAAATAAATGTTACATAAACGTATCCATGGTGGGAGAAATGCGGTATCGGAAACGCAGGTCAAGTCAAAAGGTCTCAAATGCATGAATATAAGCGATTTGCACGTACGGACAGCAAAATAAGTTTCTATGAGAAATTCTCTAGCGATATAAAATGCTGAAGGTGATTTTTACGCTTTTAAATATCTAAAGAGTAAATGTCTGTGTAAGCTCAGGTTTATTTATGGAGCAAATATTTTATCTTTTATAGTTCGTATGCATAGATGTACCATTTCGAAGAATGGAAAGGAGGTTATGCTTTGTGTCGCTTTGTTCAATTGTAAAAAGTTTTATAAAAAATAGACGATTAATTTATTCTTTCCTTGTGGATATCTATTTTATTGAAAAATTACAGACTAGCAGTTTTAAAACGTAGTTACCTGTACATATTAACCTGACATGCTTACGTAACTTTTAAAAGGATGAAAAGAAAAAATAAACCAATGAGCTACATATATGTATTTGGTAAAAAAAAAACATGAACAATGTAAAAAATTATCTAGTACATTTGGCGGTAGTGGACGGTTGCTACGAAAAATATCTGTTATTAAATTAAAATAAATAATACGTGTGTTTTGTTTTGCTGACGGTACAAAACGGTCATAAACTCCGATGTACCGATGTTATTGCAACAAGTTAATTTATGCCGGTCTCGGGCGATTCATCAGGCCCGTCGGTAATGCACCATTATTTTATAGAACCGCTGCCTCGGGCCTTATTCCTGTTTCCTGGTCATTGCCTAATATTGGATACATTGCTTTTGTGTTCTGGATTTTGGTGGACTTTTATATTGCATTTTGTATGATGGTATCTAGACTATATAGCATATTTTTGATGACGTTATTATAATTATAGCCTGAACACTTATAGGAAGGTCCGTGTTTCAGCAGTGAGAACATAATATTATAATAAATGGGCTGATGATGATGATGTACTTGTAGATTAAAATAATATGAAGGTACTATTTCATCTGATAATCACACAGTGTAGGTTTGAACAAGTTACATGAACACATGCATTCCCAAACACACAATGTAGGTATAAATTATTATAGACTAGCTTTCCGCCCGCGGCTTCGCCCGCTTTGTCTAAAACATAATAAATTATATATTAAAACCTTCCTCTTGAATCACTCTATCTAGTAAAAAAAACCCCATCAAAATCCGTTGCGTAGTTTTTTAAGCATATAGTTAGATTTAAGCATACATAGGGACATAGGGACAGGGAAAGCGACTTTGTTTTATAATATTATGTAGTGATGATGATACGTATTTATGTGAAAGCGAGTTATTTATATTCACAACAATAATTCAAATAATAAAATGTAGGTACTTAATAAATGAAAGAATAGATTCTAAGTCCATAAAACTTCAAACCAATTTGAAGCATAACACGACTGTTCCCTTGTAATCAACGTGCCCACGTTTATAAGAAAAGTTACCAAATGATCCTGCCATCTTATTACATGCTATTACGAAGTCCCACCCTAGGTGCATTCAGTAATCCCCAATGTATTATATCCAATAGATGAGGAAAGAAACGTGACTCACTAGTTTTTGTGAAACCGGAAAATTAGGAAGTTTTCATAGATGTATTTTTTTCAACATTTTTATTGCTTTATTGCTCAAAAATGCAACAGTGAAACTGAATCTAAATATTAAAACGAAACCATCGGCGTCTTAAAGCTGCATAGCGATTTCTTCCAGACAACCAGATTCCTACCTACGATCTTTGTTGAATTTTTTGCTAGTTTTTTTACTGTGTAATACTTATGATAATACTTATTGTTGTTATTTTTTAATTAATTATCATTTTATACACAGTTAAACGCAAAGTTTGTAGCGTATGTTTATTTGTGTCTATCAAGTAGAAATGGTTTATCGCATTTGAAAATAGCACAGACATAGATATTGTATGATTAGCTGGATTAGCATGTAGGCTAATCCAGCTTGTAAGCTATATGTATAACTACATTGTAAATTTATTAAATGTAAGTAACTAAGTACGTTCATTTAATTTTATATAAATACCCGCTATAAGACATTTATTTTATTTGGTATCATGAATCATTTTAGGTATATTGCAAGTCTCTATTTTCCTTAATATAGACGCAACGTGATGTACAAAGACCGTACAATGACTATTAATAATTATTATAAAATATAGAAACGTTTTAAATGTTCGTTATTAATTAAAAAAAAGATACATAATAGATAATTTAGTGATAACACCAGTAATCGTTGCATACGAAATTATGATAAAGCCTCCAAAAAAATTCAGATGAACTTATAACTTTTTCTGAAACGACTCCTACCAATATAGAGTTGCTAAAACCATTTCTTCAATCTAATAAAAATAAACTTTTATTACAGGTGGTATTTGCGATTACAATGCAACAGATTCCCTGGGATTCTATGGGAGGGGAGTGATAAGTGGCCGGTAATTATATAGGATAACTTAGATTGGCTTTTTAATTCGCTCCATTTGAGATGGAGTCGTTTGTTTTTATTGTACGAAATGTTTTGTTATGAAAATGTTTATTTCTCGTCTGAGGGAAGTAACTAAGTGGCTTGTGTTTAATACTGCATGTTTTAGCAATCTGCTCAGATCAAAAAATTTATCATGATTGTACATAAACAATTAAAATATTCAAATATACTTATGTAATTCATGTGCTTTGTATATTGTGTACTTACTGCCGTATAGTACGTGGATAGTTGGATACATAAAGTATATGCTATCAATAAAAGATATTATCTACAATCTTCCACAAAAGCAAATATTTCAAAAATAGTTTCATTAGCCATGATTGATTGACAGCTCCTTATTAATTTTAATGTTTCGAAATGGTTATTAATCTTCAATATCACGGTATATGAGCAAATTGCCGAGTTCTACGTTCGCATAAAGGTATATTTCAAGTATAAAGTATGGAGGAGGTAATAAATCTATGTGGGCGCGAATCTTGTACCCGTCACTGGGAAATAAAGATGTTCGCACCGTAGAGCCTATGTTTGAGAGCGTGGTCCGAGAGCCGGTTGGGAATTTTTTGGAATAACTGTTCCTTGATTAAACAATGGTTTTTAAACACTAGAAACGATTAAATGCAACAACGCACGAAACTGAACTGAAAATAAACTAAACTTAAGTTATCTTATGAAATTTCAGCCGAATCCCTTCAGTGTTAAAAACTTCAAATTTAAGACTATAGAATTATAATTAATGATATTAGTGGTAATTACCTAATTACTCTAACAATATTATCTCTATTCTCTACATTGTTATTGCACCATGATAACGTAATTATGAATAAAGTTTATCAATTCCCAACTTTATTCGTGTATTTGGATACAAATTGTGTAAAAGCTGATAAAAATGTAAGATTTATACAGTTATTTTTTGTTTTCCCTAAAAGGAAACATTTTTTTCAAATATCCTTTATTTCAGAAGCAGACCAGTTAAACTTTTCCACCTCCAGCTCCCGCACTATAGCCGAAGATTTATGCAGTCGGAGGCAAGTCGAGGCGCTCACAGTTCGCCGACACTGAACCTGTGAAAAACTGGGCTTATTTCAATATAAATTATACGACAATATACTTATGTTACGTAATATTTTGCGCGATATTATCATCGCGAAGTTTGACTTTGGGATACTGGCTAACAGCTTTATTATAGCTCGGGTTCTTGAAACTATACTTATGAAAAATATATACGATTTTCAGTTGTTTATATATGTATAGTTTTTGTAAATGCCCATCGCCGATAATAGTATAAATTCTATTAGGTATAATATCTGTTTTTGTGTATTAAATTTTTATGCAAAATGGATGAAGCAATTTTAATTATTTTTAGCATAAAGATAGAGCTTAGGAAAGAGCATGCAACCATATCGCGATATCAAATAACATTATGTAATTTTTCTGATAAATTACATATTACTCAAGGTAGATAGAAAGTAATATTAACGTAAAGTATCTAATCTACAATACCACAAGTTATTTTTTATCTTATTATATAAATGTACGTATGTATGTCACAATGTTAGTCTGCATACTCCTCCGAAACGGGTGGACCGATTCTCATGAAATTTTCTGTGCATATCGGGTAAGTCTGAGAATCGGCCAACATCTATTTTTCATATGTACCACGGGCGAAGCCGGGGCGGACCGCTAGTCTCCATATAAAAGTCAACGTCAATTTTCATAAAGATTTAAATAAAAGGACAAGAATAGGAAAGTTATTTAGATTTTATTTCACGGAGGCCCGTAACACAACGTTGTTCTTATAATTTGTTCGTAAAACTGTTTATTACATTACAATCCGACTTTCTGAACTTTTGAATTTATTTTGTATTCATTCTGCTACGTAATAGTTATGGGAAAAGTCACGAGTTTCAAGGAAAGTACAATAAAATGGTTTTTATAGCAAATGCAGTACGGACGAGGATTGGGGAGGTTTTGCGTGGTTTTGTATTGATTAAATGTAAAGATGCATTGAAAATTATAAAAAAGAGCATAGCAAAGATTGTGTGAAAATATGTTTACTATATTATGTAGAAAAAATGCTGTAAGACTACTCGGTAGGTGCTGTAATATGGCTTTGTGATTCAACAAAGAATCGAATTTAGGAACGCCCACACAAGTAGGTAATTAATATTAGCACTCAGGAGGACGTAACCAGACAAAAATACATCCTTATACTTAACTCAAAAAAATTACGTGTACCGAGCACACGTGTCAAAAGTGAAACTTCCTTGGCGTGACGGTATTGCCATGAGGCGACCTTGAAATTTTACTCTCAACGCGCCTACAGAAGTTTCACTTCAAAAAAATTCAACTAAAGAGCTCTATGAACTAACAAACTAGAAGGACCAAACACCATTCATACCAAATACATATATTCATAACGTATATCAGGTCGCTACATGCTAGTGTTATTCAAATGGTGGCATCGATCAGGAACGGCTGCGAGTGACGTATTCAATACTTTGCCATTTTTCATGTATTTCCCGAATTTCGATAATCCTATTTTGTGACAAATTCAGATTGACTTTTTCGTTCGTTTGAATAATTGTTTCCAATTGACGCGGTTGCAAATGGTCAATATTGTAGTTCATTGGGTCGATAGACACAAATTAATAACGTCTGATTAGATATCATCGAAATAAGTGTTCCTAGATGCAAGCTTTCAAAATTTTCTTTATTAGTTATGTGTCTATTTTAAAGGTTATCTGCAGAAACGAAAGTGATTCACTGATCGTATATTTTTGCGCTTATTTATTTATTTTGCAATTTCCATAAAAACTGCATTCCCATATATTTATTAGCCCCAAAAACTAAACCGCTACCAGCCAATTATTGTTCTAAACAAAAAGCATTCAAAAACGAAACAAAAAAAATGGAATACAATAATCCTGTAGCGATTCCATTGTCCCACATTTAATTGATTAACACTAACTGCATGAGAATTAAACCGGCATTCCGTTTTTGCGATTATAAAATCGTTTTCAATGGGAAGCCCTCGATAAATTGTGCACAATAACCGGGCAAAGCGCGGTTTTAACTGGCCACTCGTCAATTTGTACGTCCCATGCATATATTCATGAGTTCGGTAAATGTTGAAAAAACTTCTAGCTGCATGCGAGCCTCTGGTTGTATCGTGAATATATAGGACTGGAATACAGTATTCTAGATATTCAGGGCTGGACTACATAGTTCGTTACGTAGTGATGTTGAATGTTGAACTTCAAAAACGGAGAATATCAATTTGATTCGCGCATGTTGAAAGAGGTTGTTTCTGAAGGTTAGTTAAACCCGGATTTTTTTGTTAATCTTTCGATTTGTCTGCGCAGTTTTAATTGTTGTATATATAAGTTCAATGTGAAGGGAACATACTATAACAATTTTTTTTCATACACCGTACATTTTAAGGCAAACAAAAGTACAAATATTGACGCTAACCATTGCACGAATGGAGTGAATAATTAATATAAGTAAATAAGCTATATAACGGTATAAGAAATAGTAGGTATAAGAAACATACATTAAAATTGCATTTGTGTTGAACATTAAAATAATTATTCTAACATTAACAATATCAATCCCGCATTGTCACTATCACACGTTATATCACAAACTCTAAAATACGATAATCATTTGTCATCAATTCCCAATAACATTTAGATAAAAACCCTGCCAAATTATATGAATCGGCAGTTTCGTAATACAGCTATTAATTATACGAATATTATATTTTGACGTGTGGTTCATGATTAAATACAGCGTTACAATTTTGTCATTAATACGGGCTCTGCGGCCGGTATGAGCAATGAAATTGTTCAACTAATTTGTTAATAAATGTGAATTAGCCGGCGTTATTGTAATACTCCTGAGTTTATTCAATTATGTGTAGCGTTGCCCGCGGCTTTCCTTATATTTCATGCTAAAGATAGTCGTTTTTAAAAGCGGTTATCAAAAATCTAAATCAAAACTATTGATTTAGATTTTATGAGCTGAGGTTAAAAGACTACTTTTATTTTATCAAGATAAACATTCTCTTGGTGGTATTTCTGTTGGTTATTCAAAATAAAAACTTTCTTTGCTTTCAATGAGTAACTTCACCAAACAGTTATAATATTTTGCAACGTATTACTGTAATTACCGGAAGAAGACTATTTAAACACCAATATAAAAATATATTTAAGTTCCACACAGTTTTTTTACATTCATTTAACAACATGACGTGTAAGTAGTTACCTCAATTATGTACAAATAATTATTTCGCCGTATGTTTGAACATACATTTCTTTTTTGTCAGCTGATTAACCGTTAACCTTTCTCCGATGCTCTTTTGTTCAAAATCGGTCAAGCAAAACTTGTAAACGCAGAAATAGTTTGAAAATGGGGAAAAAATTGCGCGCACGGTTGACTCTACATAAAAGTGAAGCTTGCTAAAATATGTTGCTCTCTTTTTCTCTAAGGAAGAAAAATAATCAAGAAATTAAAGGAATACTATTATTTAAAAAACGTATTTTAAGAAATTCTTCTAATATTTAAAATTAATTGTTAAGTAATTGTTTTCTATGTCATTCAGACCGATTGTACGAACCAATATGTTATGTATGTAAT
Organism: Colias eurytheme; assembly: GCA_907164685.1. Lineage (NCBI taxonomy): Eukaryota > Metazoa > Arthropoda > Insecta > Lepidoptera > Pieridae > Colias > Colias eurytheme. Next base: position 1,226 of record CAJQZN010041994.1, on the reverse strand, counting down.
ATTTCGTATTAAAAAGACTTCGTAATAAATAAAATTACAGATTAGCACCTGTACCATGTAAAATAACAATTTATGAAGTTGTAATTAAAGTTGAAAATTAATCAAGCATGAAAAATTAAGATAACTAAGTTTTAACTACGTACGTACGTACTTAAATCTGTTTTTTTCTTCATATTCTTCTAATAACTCTTTTTCGTTCATATTAGTCACTACATAGTTATTCGTTCGCCGTTCACCGGGTCACGGGGCCGGTCAAGCGCGAGCCGGGCTTAATTAATATGCTATCAGTTTGTCATTAAAATGATGGATTACACCTGACAGATGCCGGTTAATGACGCAATGAATCATTATCCTATACGATAGGTATTTCCTATGATTTTAAATTAATTGTGAGCAAAATATGGATAGGATGTGGTTTTTGAATATACTAGCCGTTTGATTGTGTGGATCTACCGCATCGCATCATTATTGGCGTTATAATATAGTTTTTTGTGTTACATTTTTTTTGTAGTTTAGTTTGGGTTCTTTGAGTAGGTATTGTATACTTACATTTTGGTTAGCGACGACTAGTTAGAAAAATTGCCCCGGTTAAACATTTTTTTTAAATATCATATAAACGGAATTAACTTTAAGCATTAATATTATATAAATTCGATTTTTTGTCTTGTTTAATTGTCATTAAATATTTTTATTAAATTTAGTAGATGTAGGTATTTGAGGATTATGAGAAGTAGGTATATGCGTTATGGTTATCGTGTGAGTACAGTGCAAATAAAAAATACAATTGGCTTATTATGTGGAATTTGGTATGCATATTTTTAGAATGGTCTTGTAAAATAAAAAAAATCACACCAAAAATACTGAAAATACACGTTGTAAATGTATAAATAAAACATAATTAACACCAAATAATATATTCCGCACACTAAAAGTATTTTATTTGAGTTCGCATTTCCATAAAAAATTCACGCCGTACCAAAGGCAATCTAAATTGAACTGTCGACAAACGTCACAGAGTTTCATTTGAGTAAAAAAGCGCTTTCAGCAGACGTGGTTTTAATTCGAGCGGCAATAAAAATTTGCAATAAAAGGTGGAAAGGGCGATTTAAAAACGCAACCGCTGCAAGTCGAGTGTTACAGCGATGCAGCGACTTTTGTATAATCAGTACCTGAGAATAGTTCGGAATGGAACCGGGATGGAAATTGGTTTTTTATGATATACTTGT
>CAJQZN010041993.1:0-18825 GCA_907164685.1 Colias eurytheme | reverse complement strand
ACTTTTTACGAGTGTTTGATGGTACATTTACATTCCCATTATACATAACCTAGCCTTCCTAGCTTACCTTTACCACTAGTAAGATACAAACATATGGCCATTCTTAATATTAAAACTACGGTTCTAGATAGACAGCTATCTCTGATAGCTAGTAAGGTTCTATCTATCGTAAGATAGATACGATATTGGGAACTGCCATTACTGGCTGGCAGCTGTCAAAACGTTAGGACGCTCTGGGACGCTCAAATGGACAAATTCAAAGAGAAAAATATACCTCTAGTAAGCAGTTAGTCCTCCAGACGATAGATAGCGATCAGAGATAGGTTAGCTTATCGCTAGTAAGCTTATTGGGACGCCAAAACAAAAGATAGATAGCATTTTCTAGTAGGATCAAACCGAAGATAGATACGACATTGGGAACGCCCAATAGACAACACGATACACCAGCCATTCTAGCAATAGACAATTCCTTTTATAGAGCAATAAATCACAAACGTTACTGTCAATTGGATAAATAGTTTGCAATTCTTCATAAAATTGAATTAGAGGTCGTACAATCAATTTGGTTCACTAATTCAATAGATGTAATTGCTTGTACCTAGTTTAGTAATTGCTATGTGCGTTTTATTTTTGCACATGTTTTTTTAAAACACGGCGGCTTTTTAATCAATGCTTTTTTAGGGTACATATTTATTGAACTTTTAAAAAGTAGGTATCAAATAAGTTTTATCCAAGCATTGAAAAATCGGCCCTTAAAATGATGAATAACTATTTTACACGTGTAATTAAAATACAATACAAGTAGACAAAAATGAAACAAGACAATGAGATTTCCAACAGTTGTACATTTATTTGCCCAACGTACAACATTGTGCAAATATATCCACTCTCACTATTGTCATTCCCATTTCACGTTATTAGTGAAACAATAGAAACGTGATGTTCCATGTCGATTTACGTTGAGCAAGATTAAGTGTAACAGCCAGACGATTGTTTTTCTCATGAGATAATTATTTTTATAATTTTGAGGGTTTGTCGTAACTTTGATTATAAAGAATTAAGAGAAAGGAATAGAAATTGTTTCGGGTATTAAAATGTTTCTGGGGTCTATATTTTGATTGAAAATATTCTACCTCCTCTTGGGTTTACTATAAGTGCAGAGGATCCCTTGATAATAATCATTTCATTGCAATTAAAATTGTATTGTACGTGAATATGATAAACGCGAAAGTTTGTAAGGATGAAGACAGATGCAGATTGAAGATGGAATTAATCTTTCACACAGTACTGCTGAAATAATATTTTGCACATATATATTGTAGTCTAGATATCTGGGATCATATGCTTTTTATTACTGGTCCCACGCTCAGGCAGAAATGCTAATTAACATTTATACTACCAAAGTCTGCAGCTGATTGATTAAATGATTTAAACGTGTCCGAACTTTCGTAACTTTTTCACTGCATAAAAACGAGATAAACAACCGTTCTTATCATTCAATATAGCACGACGTTTCACCATTAGCTTTCAATCTGGTATTCGTGGCAATGAAATACAATCATGGCGACTGCTGTCTCGTGGGAGCGGCTTTCTAGTGTTATGTTACGTGGCTCTTTATTGTCTGTAGTGTGAATGTATTATGTTATATTTAGATTTTAAATCACTAGGCCTGGCAGCTAGACATTATCTATACTAATATTATAAAGCTGAAGAGTTTGTTTGTTTGAACGCGCTAGTCTTTGGAACTACTGGTCCGATTTGAAAAGTTATTCGGTGTTAAATAGCCCAATTATCGAGGAAGGCTATAGGCTATATATCATCCCGCTAAGACCAACAGGAGCGGAGCAATGCGGGTGAAACCACGGAGCACAGCTAGTAAATAAAAAAATGATACAAGGTAAATTATAAAAAGTAATACAGACATAAATTAATGTGTAGTTACGTTCCCCTAAAAAGGATGCCACTCAGGATACATTATACCTTTTTTTTTCATAGTGGGGAAATCTTCCAAAGATACCCACGGCCGCCGGGCCGTCGGATTCTTACCGACTAAAACCCCACTGTGTTCCGTCGAGCCGCTTTAATGATGGGGCCGCTACTAGATATGCGTTATCAGGGCAAGACGTTATCTAATATCTTACGCAAGGATTATTGTCTTAACCTGGACTAGGTCAAACCAATAATAAGGAGCCTGTAGATAACGTGGAACAAAATGGAGTAAAAATAAAAGAATATATATTACTATATACTAGTCCATTACGGTCCATTACGAACAGCAGAATAGAATTTTCCTTCTTCCAAATGTATCTAAAATTTAATTTTCTCTTAATTCGGATAAGGTCGATTCTATTAATCACAATTATTTACGCTCAATTTCATAACAATTATCTTTAGAATATAATTTATTTCATTTCGTCACGGCACCACTTCAATTATACAACACATTAGTAACAGCACATTCACGATTGCTTTTTAGCTTAAGCTTTTAGCTTAAATAGCTTGGAACATGCTATAAAATGTTTCCCTTCTAATGACATTATAGAAGATTAACTGGGCAGTAATTGCTTGATGTGCGCGTGCGCAGAAGATGGTGGTTTAACACGAAGAGACATCGTTGTAGTCCGCATTTCAGTTATTTAAGTCACTAATTGCTATACACTATACTATTGTCTGTTAGATTTTCAAAGAACTGCAGTTTCATCGATGTTAGCATACAGTCACAGAATAAATAATAGTAGCTAAACGTTACAGAACGGACACTCTCCGCCTCCCGCCAAAATTAAACACTTACCTCACCCCGCACGGTCAGTCTAAAAATGGTCCATATTTTTCTACAGGGACGATACGCAACGAAGATTGACAACATTAATCAAATTGACCTAAGGTAATTTTATTATTTTGGATTTGTGATTATCGTTTTTCGTAGAAACTGGTTAGATATTGTGCTGTTTACGGATGTATTTCATCAGAAAAACGCGATTTTTTTTTTACGCTAGTCAAAAATGTGCCAACCATTTGCAGTCTCTACAGTGTGACTGTCAAAACGATAATTCTGTATGGAGTGTCCGGGGTGTGATACAGTGTCACAATTCACGACGTATTATTTTTATTACTCTCTGAAACTAAACTGCACTTATTTTACTAAACTTTACACTTGAGAAAGGAAAGTTGTTAACTTGATTAAAATTAAGAAAATTCATGCAGCAGTACGTAGTTCGTGGAGCACGCTAGTTTTAAATTTTAAATGTTGTTGTCATTGTAGAAAGTCGGAAATTGGAACTTTTCAGTCATCGCATTCAGTGCCAAAAAAATACAGCAAAAATACAACAAACATTTACGTCTACACGTTTTTCCAAATGCCTACATAGCTGTTGCTGTTAGCTGTTATACTCAAATGTTTTTTGCAAAACTAGGATGTAACCTAAGATGATTCGCGCCAAACTAGGAGATATCTATTAACTCTTCTCTTGAACAAAACTTCTGAATTAAAGAATACCTTAAGCACTAGAACCGCCTCCTTGGTACAGTGGTTGACGCGTGAGTGTAGCACCGAGGTCGGAATCGAGGAGTCGAGGAGGAGGGAATCGAACACAGGACGGGTTCGATTCCCGGTGGAGACGAAGAAAAAAAAATGTCTCGGTCTGGCAGGACACAGAAGGCTGGCAGTTGGCACCTACTTGTCCCTAAAGAAAATCGATCAGTGAAACAGATGTAAAATGCATCTGCCCCTTACCTCGATAGAGGGCATGGGACTTCACTTTTTTAAGCACTAGAAAACCAGTCTCTCAGCACTAGAACCCTCTGGTCGTATATCCAATAGTCACTAATCACCCTACGGGTTAACAACGATTACATATAAATATATGTATCCGGAACCATACAAACGCCGCAATAACATGTCGTAATCAATATCGGCTTCATAGGAACCGCAGTTTCCTGCTCGATAGATAGGATTACGGAGAGTGTATAATTGTAAAGAAGTATTGCCGCATCTAAATTTATATAACTCGTGTTATCGGGTAACAACTCAGCCGTTCTAAAGCGAGATTGTTTAGAAACCAAAAAAGATTATATAAATTCAATCGATATATGTAGTTCTAAAACGTAAATGAAAAAGTCCCTACATACTGCATTTTAATGCAACTTTCTCCTGACATAGCAAAGCATAAAGAGATAAAAGTATAGCTGTTAACGTACATAACAATGAAATTACATAATTTTCAGCTGAACATTTTATACTGTGACGTGTTCAGCTAGATAAGATAAAATTAATCCTTATTGAATACCAAATCAAGTTGATGGATGCACGTAAAAATATATAAACTCTAAAAATAGAATAATAAAAATTAATAAACAAATTGTCTGTACATATGAATATATAATGTTTGTAAATACCTACCACTTCATTTATATTCATAATCATTCAAATAGAAAAGAACAATCAATAACATTACTAACACAATAGACTTGTTTTATAAACATGAAGAGACTTATAAATTTTTAGATCCCCAGAGACTCAAACATTTATTGATTTAATTAGAATTATTCTAGAAGCACTTTTGAATCATCATAACAAAGTTTTACCATCCACCACCGATTCGGAAAGCAGTATCTATGGAGAAGACCCGGCAACAAATTCCGTAGATGCTTTTTTTAAAGCTTGCCACTACTAGGGTTCAACTTGATTCATATGCTCTACAAAAAAGTGGAAATGTCCGTCAGTGAACGGCAAAAACAGAATCTTTTTTATGATTATAATGATTTGGTACATAATACCGTTGCTATTGAGTTCGACGCACTAGACTATGATGTCAATGGAAACCTAGATGCTTAGCATTCTAGCAAATAGATGGCACATTTAAAATTTCACGAAAACGAAATGTCATCAAAATAAATTATATGTAATATCAATTTTGGTCAAGATAGATGATGTTTTAATAGTTTTTGAAGTTCATGTATCATAAATTAATTATCATTAATATATTTTTATTGGCATTAGATCGGATAATAGAAAAAGCATATGAGCCGAGTACACGTGTCAGAAGTAAAAATTTGGCAAGACTCGAAACCAAAATTGTCGCCTTTCTCCATAACGTGACGGTTTTGCCATCACGCGACCTTGAAATTTTAAAATACGTTAAAAAGTAGAAGTTTTACTTCAAAAATATATACCATTCAACTTTGCATCTGTAGTAACAATACATATCAGTGACTAGCTGCTCCGCGCGGTTTCACCCCCGTGGCTCCACCCCTATTGGTCGTAGCGTGATGATATATAGCCTATAACCTTCCTCGATAAATGGGCTATCTAACACCGAAAGAATTTTTCAAATCGGACCAGTAGTTCCCGAGATTAGCGCGTTCAAACAAACAAAAAAACAAACTCTTCAGCTTTATAATATTAGTATAGATATTATAAACTTTATCATGCTCGTCAAATTTACAATCATTTAAAAAAAAGCAAACGTAAAATATTCAAGACTTATGTTATGCGCTACTTGCTATTTGATAAAACTGATAAAAACCTTGTTACCTACTCATTGATGGATATGTTAAAAAGTATTGTAATTGAAGCACTTACGAAAGAGTAAAAGTTTAAACAATTACTGCCGGTAAATAATTTTGCATGCGTGACTTTCGATAGTTTGCCTACATTTAAAAGCCGTAAATAATGTCATAATTCTTATACGAAATTAGCATACATAATTTTTTTTCATTTTTTATTAAATTTGCGTGTTTTACTTTGATCTTATTCGAACACGGAAGAGATGAAGTTACATCTCTCCGGTTATTTCTGACGGCCTTTTAACTTCGTTTCATTAATAAAACACGATTTAAAAATTTCCTCGTTTAATATGGCAAGCGGAAGAAAAGCGAAGAAATTTTTAAAGGCATCGATTGCGTTCACCATCTACGTGCGGTGATTCATGACTAGTTATGTTGAATGGTATAGAAAAACGAACCTTAATGATTACACCTTAAGATATTGTTTATCTAATTCAAAAACGACCCACTTCTAAAATATTACGGCTTAGTCATGCATTTTTAGATATTTTACCATAATATTTACTAACAAATGCATAAGGTATGCCGATATTAGGATTAATATGCATCATTAATTTGTACTTACACATGTCATGCATTTTTCCGCTTACACCAATTAAATTTTCATAACATGTTTCACAAAATATTAGAGCGAGAAACTGGAACTATCTAATATTCAAATCATAGGAATATATTAGTACATAATTTCACTCCGAGTTCAACGACACAACACAATCACCAGCGCCTAATTGCAGTAATCACACGATAAAAAGAACAACCGGGCCCAAAACGGTACCTAGCGTTACACCTAACAATTTCACTTCGTAAATACAATTTTTCGACTCGCGCGCACGTCCTACGACCCGTGGGCGGTTCAACAGTATGACGTGCACTCAGTACGATTGAAATTAACTATCAAAGAACAATTTCCGAAACGGAACTGACGACCGCATCGAGTTGCACGCTATCCATTGCGGCTTGAATGTCCTCAGTCTACACGCGACATAGTTTGTGAATAGCAATGTATGCATTAACAGACCGGTTGTCATCGCATGTTTTATGGAAAGTCGACTTTGTTGTATCGAGTAAGAGGGGGACATGGGCCAGACGTATTGACTATAGCTAAGCTCTGCATATGGTGGCACGTGCTATTGTGTGATGATTACTTCACGCCAGATGCTTTCTTCAGCTTGTATTTTTTTCTGTTAACGCGTCGTTCGTTACTTTTATGACTGCGTGAATGATTGCTCCAATTAGACTTGGAGATAATGATTTTAAGAGAATCTAAATCTAGATAGCCGTGTGACCGGATGGCTATGTTAACTTAAACGGATGTCTTCGTCATTTTGATATTAATGATTTATTTTATAATTAAGCATGGCGGTTTCATCCGTAAGGAATTTTAATTTTATATTGCCTAACGAATTGTGTAACTATCGAATAAGACATGCATAAAATTTATCTAATCCTAATCGGAGCCTATTAATCTTGCTAAGGAAATATTATCAAACATCGAGGTCGTCACACCCATTTTTTTATGAATTGTCTACGAATAAAAAATAACAAGCATATACATGAATGAAAAAAGTTAGATGTTTTGTAATCGATTTGTTACTATAGTAACGCTATAACTTGTTTTGATATAAATAGCTGATAAGCAAGCGGTTAGCATCGACGTAAAGAAACTATTAGATTGTTTTTTTTGGGTATATTTCTCTAGTAGCTTCATTTTAGTATGCAGTATTTAAATTTGTTACAATATATAGGTCGCTTGGCGTAGAATTTCACGATATAATAAATAATAAGTGAACTTCTATACTGCAGAATGCTGCAAAATTACTTGGCAAGCAACTGAAGTAGCCATATTATTCCCCGTGGAAAAAACTATAAACAAAAATCTACTTGGAATAATATCTATTGTGTGCACCGTTATTAATTTTATGTATAAAAGCACTATCATACCTAAATGCAAGACTAGATCACAATATCTATAGCAGGACCTAAAGAATTTACCTTCAAAAACACCCAAAAAAAATTATAACTACTTAATTATACACTTCAGCTTATTTCCATTCTAATTCTGAAGTGAAAGAATCATCAGTATACTGGTCACTGACCTAGAGAAAAACCTTAACTTTGGTCATGCCATTTGTCCACCATCTCTATACAGTTCCTTAGTTGTATTCGCCATTTAGGTTTGTATGATGCAGGCCCTTGGGATGTAACCATCAAGCTAATTACGTTGTGAATGGGCGGATACATTACAATAGTCAATTACCAGCTTATGTCATAGTCATTGTTTCATTTATGTTAATGTAACTTCTTTTGAACGGACGTTCAGTGGACTGTATGAAGGGGTATGAAATAATGTTTTGAATATAATTGTCTGGATGTAAAACAACTTTAATGCAAAAAAATGCAACGCCATTTCGTTATATTTGCCTAGGGTATTTTAGATCGACAGAATTATTTAATATTTATTAGGACAAGGTCAGAAATAACGGGTACGATACGAAAGTCTATTCTTAAGAGACACTGTGGTTTTTCGTTTGTGTGTTATTGATAACTCTAAATGGTCCAATATAAAAATTATTTCACCAGAAAATACGTTATTGATAAGTGTAAAAAGGCTATATTATTGTTCGTTTTTATCCCAATTCAACCAGACGAGAAATAGCCAGCGGCTAGATGGATCCTATTTTAATTGATAACTGACCAGACAGCATGTCGATAAAATCAATAGACACAAACAATATCAATTTGCTAGACAATAGGGGATGAATATATGAAGCGTGCGGGTACTAATTGTACAAATCCAACTAATATTATAATCTTGAAATTTTGTGAGGATGGATTTATGTTACTCTTTCACGGGAATACCACAGAAAGGATTTTTTTTTTATTTTTGGCAGTTTTATGTACCAAGATAACGTTTCACCCATAGAGATACCTACTTGGCTTTGCCCACGCATTCAGTCGTATATTTCAATGAAACAATCCTGTCCTACTGATAATATTATAAATGCGAAAGTTTGTGAGGATGGATGTATGTTCATGTATATTTGTTACTCTATCACGCAAATACTAATGAACCGATTACAACGAAATTTAGCACACATATTGAGGATAACTTTTCCACAATATGTTAATTCTTCTAAAAGTAATATCATATCACCGAAGCCTATCAGAGGTCTATTTAGGTGAGCTAATCTGCCTCAAAAGAAAGTTATATGGGCTCACTATAAGTGGTTTTATTGGTTTATATAATAACTAGCTTTCCGCCCGCGGCTTCGCCCGCCTTTTCAGAGAAAACCCCGCATAGTTCCCTTTCCCGTGGTATTTCCGGGATAAAACCTATCCTATCTCTCAAGTTGGATCGAACTGCACATGGTGTGCGAATTTTATTATAATCGGTTAAGTGGTTTAGGAGTCCATTGAGGACAAACATTGTGACACGAGATTTATATATATTAAGATTATATTCTATCATCTATGTATAAAATACTTGTGTGTAATAGAAAGAAAGAATTAAACATTAATTTCAACACACACACAATAAACAGTAAAAAGCATGTAAAAATTCTTTGCATAGGGATTTGTCTGGAAGAGATCACTTTTAAGTCTCAGACTGCTTTCAGTGCATAATTTACGTATTAAAGGTTTTTTTTTACGTCTTAATGAATATATTTCTTATACAATAAACACATAAAATAAATTCATACATCAAGAACGGAACTTAAAAAATGCGTTAACATTATTAGAGGCAATAAGAGACAATTTGTCGACGAAGGTCATTCAGAATTTAGCCTCATTAATCAATTGAAACTGTGAAAAAGCTCAACGCTCCGTTTAGAAAGAGATTACTCGAGGATACTACTTAAATGAAGCTGCCTACAGATTCAATACTTAACTGGATTTTTAAGACGTGTTAAGAAACCGGCTAAATAAGAATTTTGGGCTAAAGACAGAATTAGGTAGGTATATACTTGAAAAAGCTTGAAAAATATAATGATATAACGGTTAACGTAATATAAAACGGTTTTTATCCGTATCAAAATTAATATTAGTTGCCAGTGCTATATTATAAACTAGATTTCCGCTCGCGGCTTCGCCCGCGTTTTCAAAGGAAAACCCGCATAGTTCCCGTTCCCGTGGGATTTCCGGGATAAAACCTATCCTATGTGTTAATCCAAGTTACCCTCTATATGTGTGCTAAATTTCATTGTAATCAGTTCAGTAGTTTTTACGTGAAAGAGTAACAAACATCCATACATCCATACAAACTTTCGCCTTTATAATAGTACTAGCGGTCCGCCCCGGCTTCGCCCGTGGTACATAATATTTACGTTTTCTCTACATAAGAACCATCCTCGTACTTCAAGGAATATAGTAAAAAAAGAATTATCGAAATCGGTTCAGCCGTTCTCGAGTTATGCGCTTACCAACACATTTTGCGATTCATTTTTATATATAAGATTAAATATTAAATTTATAAACAAGCTTGCTTTGGGTAAGATGACTGGGTTAGCCTTGAGCAAAAGATTCAGATTGCATTTTATAAGTAAGATGTAGTGGCATTGGAGATTAATTATTATAAATAAAACTATACTGTTACACTAAATGACGTCAGTATAAAATGCGAACAAGAAACTGTTGGATAATCGACACGTTAAATAAGAGGCACCGAATAGTCGAGCCAATATAAAATACATGCATCGGTGCAATCAACTCTTTCTAGGATGAACAACTATGATAAAAACAATGTATGTATAAGTGGGCCATGCCAATTTATTAACATTAGATAATAGGAAGGGAAAAGCACATAACAAATCATTAGGATGAAACCTACTTAATATTACAAACGCGAAAGTGAGTATAAAGCGTGAGGAAAGATGGATATTATTCTTTCACGTAAAAACTACTGAAACGATTACAATGAAATTGCATGTAGGTAGCTGAAGACCCAGAATAAGACATAGGCTACTTTTTATCCCACAGGAACGGGAAATATGTGGGTTTTTCTTTGAAAGCCGCAGAGTTTCCGCGGTCGAAGCCGCGGGCGGAAATCACTACATAGTATAAAACAAAGTCGCTTTCCCTGTCCCTATGTCCCTATGTCCCTTTGTACGCTTAAATCTTTGAAACTACGCAACGGATTTTGATGCGGTTTTTTTTAATAGATAGAGTGATTCAAGAGGAAGGTTTATATGTATAATAAGATCCATTAAGTAGTGGAGAAGTACTGTTATTTTTTAGGTTTCTAATGTGATGTCGTAAAAAATTACATTATTCCGCTTACATTGCAAACGCAGGCTGAACCCTACGAGTTTTATCAAAATAATGTACTAAGTATTATACACATTGAAAAGGTCTACAGAAAAGTCCGCGATGGTATATGTCTATCTCTTATGGATAACCCACAATAACTTTTTTTTGTCATTTACTTTTTACGACAAATAATGGCTAATTTTCGAAGCGATTTTAACCAATACAGCATTAATCCTTAACCAATTAAATACCATGGATACATTGTTCATTTAATATAGATCTATATGGCCCTTTACACCGTATGATTTAAGTGAATAGTTTCGAAGATATTACAGATTTAAAAATTGCAGGACGTAGCGTTTGCGGCCGCCCGGCTATGTGTGTATTTTATACCCGTGCGATGCCGGAGGCCGGAGCGGGCCGCTATATTTTTATACCTATACAACGTTCACAATTTTTCTGTAGTGTATTTAGTATCAGCATTGCACCCGTGCGAAGCCGGGGCGGGTCGCTAGTCTAGTAATAATTATAACAGGCGTAATATTCAACTTGCTTTGCAGCAAAATTACAGCTATCACCACAGATAACATAATACTATATGAAGACATATAATACTACCTATAAGAAAATATAATACTATGTCACCACCAACTGCAAACTGAGAGTCGAGATTTCTACCTTGTACCATACTGTCTAGTATCAAATCTGTGTTTGTACCATCATACAAAATACACCTCATTATAGAATCCAAGTCTAACAGTATCTTCAATCTAGTGACAAAGGGCCATACCTAACATAACCCAACTTTCACCACGAACCATGAGCTGTATAATTTCACTATTCACTGAAGATTCCACTTTTCCCTACTTCCTATAGTCCAAGTTAATAGAAAGTTCACAATGGGCGTGTATTGTGACAATTAACATGCTCCTGCATTAATGCATTAGTAAATAAATAAATATAAATATATCGGGCAATTTTTACATAAGGCACGATCTGATCCCATACTAAGCTTTCGCTTGTGTTATGGAAACCATATGGCTGATAAACATACATATATAATTTTAAATAAATACTTAACACTCAGACACAGAGCAAACATCTATGTTCATCACACAAATATTTGCTCCGGGTGGGAATCAAACCCACGACCAGTGGCTTGGAAGGCAACCGGTCAGTTAAAAGGTTGTTGAGGTGCTAATGGGTTCCAATCATTTGTTATACGAATCGAATGGTATGCTTTATATATATACTAGCTTTCCACCCGCGGCTTCGTCCGCGCAGTCAAAGAAAAACCCGCATAGTTCCCGATCCCGTGGGATTTCCGGGATAAAACCTATCCTATGTCCCGGGGTAAAAAGTAGCCTATGTCCTTTCTCGGGTATCAAAATACATATCTCTATACCAAATTTCATGCAAATGGGTTCAGTAGTAAAGGCGTGATTGAGTAACAGACAGAGAGACAGAGTTACTTTCGCATTTATAATATTAAGTATGTAGTCGCAACGATTGGAGAATTACAATAGGTATGCTCAGTAGCAATTCTTTTTCTTTATTACTATTATTCAATTTTGCGACAGTTACTACTCGACCAAGCCAACTAGACGCTCGGGTGGAATGCGGCCTCCCCGCCCGCTTACCGCCTCAGGTACCGCGTTCGCCTTAGTACGGTTCGCAGCATCGACGCATTCGTACGTTTCGCATCGCTAGTTATTTCTGTACTTTTTATTATTAATCGTTAAAGCTTGTTGTTGACTGTTAAGTTTTTCGTTGTTATTTGTTTAAGTTTTTACTGTGTTGTTATTCATAGACAGCCCTCGAAATGGGGAAAAATAAGACTATTCATAGCGGAGAGCGAACAGTGATATTATTAATATTTTTTTTTTGCTATCTGTACCCGAGACATGGGCGGGTGACGTCACAGTTGAAAAGGGTCTAGTTGGCTTGGTCGAGTAGTACATATTATCATGTTTATCGTTACTATAATATTATCATAAAGCTGAAGAATTTGTTTGTTTGTTGTTTGAACGTACTAATCTCAGGAACTACTGGTCCGATTTGAAAAATTATTTCGGTGTTAGATAGCCCATTTATCGAGGAAGGCTAAACGCTATCATCACGCTAAGACCAATATGAGCGGAGCACTGCGGGTAAAACCGCGGAGCACAGCTAGTTTGTTAATAATATGACATCAGATTTGCTATGAAGGACGTAGAATTAGTCTGTAGGTATCGTAAATATTAAATAAGAAATTGGTCAACCGCGTGGGACGCGTACTTGCCACTTGCTATAACGAAATTGCGAAACGGTCACATTTTGACAGCCTACGCGAAATTAAAATGTATTCAGTTCATGACTTTTGTATTGTACCTTTTTTTTTATAGTGGGGAAATCTTCCATAGATACCCACGGCCCCGGGGAAGAAGCCGTGGGTTATGTCGGATTCTTACCGTTCTTCCGCGACTTTGTATTGTACCTACCTACTGAGTACTGACTATACAACAGCAAGGAATTAATAAAAATAATAACGTCGTTTTAAAAATATGACTATTATTAATTACTAGCTGTGCTCCGCGGTTTCACCCGCTTTTCTCTGCTCCTGTTGGTCTTAGCGTGGTGATATTATAAAGCCTATAATAGCCTTCCTCGATAAATGGGCTATCTAACACCGAAATTTTTTTGAATCGAACCAGTATTTCCTGAGATTAGCTCGTTCAAACAACAAACAAACAAACTCTTCAGCTTTATAATATTAGTATAGATTATGGACATTTATTTAAGACAACAAAATTAACCAAAAAGTTTATTAAATCAATATTTTTAAATACATTCAACATGACTACTCATTATAAAAACTAAAGTTACTTTCAAATAATTTTCAACGATATTTTCTTATGGAGGCAATATTCATCTAAACATTTTTTGTTTTAGCTAAAAGAACGTTAATCAAGAAAGGGTGATTATTTATCCAAGTTATAAATAACAGGATACGAGGACGTTCGCACCACACAGCACACTACAATATTATGTTTACTGTTCGCACAAAAGCGCGCGAATAAAAAAGTTATTATTAACACACAACGTGCATGATTATACACAACAAAAACGTTAATAAAACACAAAATATTTATTTAAAAAAATACCTCTTTATCCACCGAAAGAATCTGTTCCCGCCTTTTCTTCCGTTTTGTTTCTTCTTTTTCCCCATTGTCATATACCACTATTAAAAAACAAATCACTGTCTATGGTCTTTATAATTCCTAATTCGAATGATACGCACATTCGAAAGTACAGTCGGCTACTAACGTCTAATTCGATTTTAGTGTCGAGTTTAAATTTGGAACGCTTGTCTTTGGCCGGCACGGGACTCTGTTGGGGCTCTTAATTAAAAAGTTATAGCTATCTATGGATCTAACTTGCTACGCTTTAAAAATAGGCACCGAGCACACTGTTATTTACAAAAAGGGGTGAACCCAAAAAGTGTCATACCAAAACCATCACTATATTAGTTTATAGTAGTAAATAGTTTACACTAACGAGCAAAAAGCATAGACAATATATTATTTAACGTACATAAATCGGATTTTAGTATCAAAAAAGAGTTACGTTTGAATAATGCGCGTTTGGGAGCGCACGCGGCGAGACTGGCGCGTGGCCACGTACAAAATTAGAATCCCAAAACGAAAATGGCTGGATGCACATCGCGAGAAATGCACCCGTCCTCTTGGTTATTTTATTCTCGTTCGCCGTCTACGAATCTTAGATATTAGTAATAATTTATTTGCTAACACTTGTCGCTTAGGGTACGTGCACAAGCTGTACGCAAAATTATATGTTTTAAATTATTAGGTACGTTATTTGTAAACAAAACATTTATAGTCAAGATGTTTTCTATTTTCTGTAATAACAAATGAATGTTACTTTGAAAAAGTTATATAATTATGTAAACTACAGATGCGTATATCAATATGAATAATGAATAATGCGCAGGCGCAGATCTTCTAAATCGGTAGGTGTTTAATTTACAAAAAACATAACAAATATTTGAAACGATTGCTTAATTGAAAGTCCCCTTTATTTACCGTTAAATGAAAAGGCATATATACTTAAACTACTACTACTACTACTAAATTAAAGTCATATCTTCTCGATTTTCAAAAACGTCAACAAGATAAAATTTAACATCCCCAATAGTGTTCCTATGTGTTTATTTATTATTTAAGTATTTATCCAATAATCTCGTTACTAATGTGTAAATATTATTTATTTCCTAAGTATAACTTATAAGTATATATTATAATTTATAATATTAAAATTAATAATTATAGTATTTTGAAGTATATGTATATTATCATAATATTAAAATAGATATATATATATATATTTTTATTTTTTATTTTTTAATAACATTACGCAGTTTTGAGCAAAACATACATCCGCTGTCAGCAGGGCATTCTAACTTCTAAGGCAACCACTGAAAATCAGTGTATCGCACTGAGTGGCAGGCCTTTTGTGGCAAACATAGATTTAAGTTAGATTTAAGTTTCTTGTTTTATTTTATTTGTATTTTCTATGTATCCACAATAAACATATTTCATTTCATTTCATTTCATTTCATTTCATACTACGTATTCCTATAAGAATAGTATTTTGTTTAATGAAAAAATACCCGGGATAGAATAGGTGAAATTGCACCACTGCACGAACATTCGACAAATACGCATTGAAATGAAAATCGTCTATTGCTATAGACATAAAAACAAAAAGCAATAGACAATAAATTTAAAAAAAGCAAAGGGCGGCCTTATCGCTAGGTAGTGATCTCTACCAGGCAACCTTTACAGTAAAGGAACGAAATAAAACAAAATGTGGGTGAGCAAAAACAAGGCAACTCAACGCATTGTTATACCGAAACAACAATAATATGTATCATGGCGCGCGACGTCTCAAAAATACATATGAGAAGACCAGTATCCACTGCTTATTAATTCCTACATACATAACATTTCAGAGTGACGTCAAACGCGTCCGCGTTAAAATGTAGAAGCCCTTAATCTGGCTAACATTGAGAGACACCACACAAAAAAAGTGACTTTAAAAATGTCCACCGTGTGTCCACCGCCTTGTGCCAATGAAAAAAGGTAAAGTTGTTAATAAATTTAGATCTAAGAAGTTGAGTCATGAGTCGAGTTCTATATTTCGCTTATACGTGCTGTCTTGTCACTTGTGTTTGTGGATATTTATCCGACTGCGACAGAAAGATGGTTATGGTTTTCAAGTGTTTGTATGTATATGTTTTTCTTTATAAGGGGTGTACGTGCTTGGGAGGTATATTCGTTTTGTAAGTGTGTCACTGGGTAACTAATAAATGGCTTCCTAGGATAAAGTGAAAAAATTTTTATTGCCAGAAAATTATTACCAGCCTTGTAAGTTGTAAGAGACAGGATAATTTCGAATATACTCAATCTAGGTTCAAGGAAATTTAATTACTTATTTTACTTTAATTTTGTTACTTAAATATTTATTATATAATAATAATGCGGTAATAGTAATTATTAGAGTTCAATGTTAACAATAAATTAGGAACGAGAACCTCAGAACAATGCAAAACCGGTAATAATAACAGCCACAACTATAATTATTAGCGCAATTAAAACACTTATCAAACTATAACGACTTATCAATTAAATTACGCGGCAAAAACTGCAAATTGCAATCAAATAAACAAATATTACGTCATCTCCCATCGGCCATGATGTAACGCCTGGCTTCCCGCCAAAACCCGAATGCGACACAGATAACACAAGAATGAGGAAACTTCAAAATGTTGCCAGCCACAATTTTTGGCGTGACGTTTAAATTCTACGTCATAAAATATTACCATCATCTCGTATGTTTTACGTTTGGCATTTGCCCTCATTTATTTTGCTATAAATTAAGACTGGCCATTCTATATTATAATTTATGGCTGTAATAAATCCTTTTAAACATGGAATAACACTGTGTTTCCTTGTGAAGACGACATCGGTATAGAAATAAGATTAAAGGCCGCTGCATACGTGACGGGATTTTACCCGGACGGGACGTGACGGGAAGTTTTGGAAACATCGTTGCATACAAAATGTATCCAAATACGCATATGTCACGGGAACATCGACGGGACGGGAACGTGGACGGGAAAAATATCGTCGCCGACGATGTTTAGCACGTCCCGTCCCGCACGTGCCCCGTCCCGTCCGTGATTTCGCTACGTATGCACAGTCGCTCCGTTCGTGCCGGAGAGATTAGTAGTGACGCCTTCCAAGTATCGAAAATGGACGACGAAAAACTAATCGAATGTGTTCGCTCATATCCAGCGTTGTATAGTATAGCGAACCCACAATATTTAGATATTTAGATATTGTGGTATTCCTAACTATACTTAGTCCTTTTCACCTATGATGATTCCTGTGACACTTCATCGTGTTCTGAATTACGTAGGTATTTTATGTTTAAAATGCCAAAATAATTTTAGTGCATAATATTTTTGTTTTATGGCGGCATTATTACCAAAAATATAAAAATGAAACATCTTAAGCTTATAAATCAAAAACAGTATTGTTTAGTTTAAATTCAAATTCAAATTTCTTTATTTGCAGAATGTAGATTACAAAGATGTTAATGTTTTCTTGACGGTCGTAGCTTCTTCGTCATCTAGAGCAATAGCAATTAAAGCCAATTCTTGAATTGAAAAATCCATCTTTCGTTGTTCACAACACTAGCACGTTAGATCAGAATCACGTCACGGTGCGTATGCGTTTGCTCCACGTTCCCGTTGTGAACGAGGCAATCACGTGCCCGTCCCGCTCACGTCCCGTCCGAGGTATTTTCCCGTCACGTATGCAGCGGCCTTAAATCGCGGACATAAGAATTTCTATTCCCACGCGTTTAGCGCGACGGACGAATTATTTTATTAATTCCTCACTTTTCTTGTATAATTGCTCATAAAAGAAGCTAAACGGGTCAGCATCGACACGTCAGTAAAAAAAAAGTTTAGCTACACATTGAACCAGAAAAGATGCACTAAATAAAAAGGTTCCTTACTGTTTCTTCCATAAACAATCTGCTGTCATTACCGGTTGTTTCTATTATTCTATTCCTATCCAGGTATTTAATACGACTCCACAAAAGTGCTGTATAAAGAAGCTAGTTGCATGTATCAAATGTAGGGATATTATACGATGAGAATATTATTCATTTTCAATTATAATTAATCATGTGATAATCTACTACTGAAATAAATTTAAAAATAATTGCGACTATCAACGCCAACGTATCAATTTATGAATCAACCATTCAATATAAAAAAAGGTAAACATACAAACTTGAATCCTCACAACACGCACTCTGCCACTCTTGCTACACTCCATTTTTTTAATTATTATCAGTACACTTAAAAACAACTTTACAGATTAAAAACAATTAAACTTTGGACGTATCTTTGCTATGGTACATGCGTTACTGATTTACCGACGTACGTACATGGAAAAAATCTAATTTCCAAACTCATTAAGAATTCATTTAAAGTCGGACAAAAAGATAATTTGGTATCGTTTTTAAATTCTTCGCTAGTTCATATTAGCTATGCTACGGCTCTTTTGGCTAACTTTTAATTTATAACAAGGTATTTTTCTTTGAGATATCCTTGGAGACTACTCTCATAAGGCATAACCTAACTAAAAACGGCTGTAAAAGAATATTATGCATAAACGGAGAATATTTATTTAATTAAATTGTTACAATTGTTTTTTTTTTTATATTAAATATTTATAATATTTTAAATACATAGAAAACATCGCATTACAGATATCGTGATATACTCTCGTCTCATTTCAAAACCACCATCAACACCGTTTCTTTTTTAATAAATTCAAATTTTGAATGTACATAGACAAAAATTTTGAATGTACATACACAAAAAAAAGTGTCTATGAAAACAACCAGCCAGCATTTTTTCACAACGCAATTTTTTTT
>CAJQZN010041992.1:0-11811 GCA_907164685.1 Colias eurytheme | reverse complement strand
CAACTAGGTCATAGCTTCTAAAAGCTACCAGACTGACTTTTGATATTTGTGATGAACTCACAATGACAAACACGTGGTTCATCCACTACACCAAAAGACGGTCGTATTGTCTTTATTTATAGCCGTCTTACGAAAACTTCGCGATTTTTTGCAATAGGTAACTATTTTTCTCTCTTCAACTTAAATTTTGGCGACAAAAGAGAACTTTAAAATTCCTTTTAAATACAATCAAATTAGCTGATAGAGTCACTATATAATATTTTTCTTTGCAGGCTCTCTAACAAGTAGTTACCCTTTAAGCACCACACCGATTAATTATGTGTAAACATTTTTCTATCCAACTTCCAAAAAGGATGTGGCTCTATGTTCCACTGTATGAATATCTATATTTTTGTTTCAATTAGATGGTGTGGTTAAATAAGCTTTCTTTCTATTGTATTAAGTGATTATTAAATTTATATTTTGTAACCAGGTCGTGCTATCGAACGCGTATGCACAGGGTCAGACGGCACAGGCATGGTGACGGCGGCGCGCGGCCTCCTCGCCGCGGTCACGAGGGTCCTGCTGCTGGCTGATATGGTGGTTGTGCGGCAATTGCTATTAGCTAAGGATAAGGTTAGGTTAGGTGTACTTACATCGCTACGAATATTTCATTGCCTAGCTCCTTTTGAAATAGGACGGCATATGAACGTTGATCAGATAACGTCAGAACATGTACAGCGATTACAATTTAGAAGATTATCAAATATTAATCTTCTCTGATCCATTAGGATTATTTCCCTTTTCCATGCTCGACTTTATTTTCATCATTACTTTTACTTGATACACAATATTTTTTAAATATTTTATGTAAAAAAAAAACAAAAATACAGAGAAAAAGGAATCTGTCATAAAATATAAGTAAGCTTGCAGTATATTCTAAAGTACAATTCTACGCTTAGTCATTATACTCATTATAGAATTAGTAAAATAGAATTACGCGAGGAAAGTTGTATAAAGTCTTATCGTGTGTAATCTACAAGTTTTTCTCCAATAAAGCAGTAGAGCTCCGAATTGACGATTATTTGTCACGACTAAACGCTACATCGAGTCACGCGAACGTCGAATATGTTAACTGATTTATTTTCATGTTTCCTTACATGTATGAAATACATTTAAGCATATTCCACGTTTTATTACTCACTTGGATTTTGTTACGACTTAAACCTATTTAGTACAAGAAAACAGTAAAGAATTAACCTTTAGCAAACGCTATGAAAGGTGAGAAAAAAGTTCCTCGCTTTTTTGTTATTTTGAAACAATGAATACCTTTCTTAAAGGTTTTATTTAATAAAAATTTCATTTTTTTCCCATTATAGGTGTCGTAACTTTTAAAATATTATTTTTAATAATCTCACTTAAACTATTTAACAAACTAAGCAAAGTCATGGCAAATAGATCTATAATTTTTTCAATCAAAGCTTAATCTTATCATCTATTAAGTCCCTTTGCTTTAAAATGATATTTTTGCAACTCCAAAATATACATATATATATTTTTTAAGTTATATACCTATCTCTGTTACCTAATAGGTATTACCAAGTAAAGTATGCTAAACTAACACGGATGAAAATTTCTGTCATAGTTACGCTAGCAGGAAACTGCTGCATGCATAAAGTGTCCAAACTCCAAAGTTAGTTTATAACTTGACTGTGAATTCTGTACACATGGGCAGGTGGCACGTTCATTGGATCGTCTGGAGTCGGTGTCCAACTTTGCAGAATTCGTGCGAGCTTTCACGGAGTTCGGCGGGAGCATGGTGGAGCTGGCGAGGCTCACGGCGGAGCGGAGGGCTGACCTCAGGGACGAGAGACGAAGAGCACAAGTGGCGGCAGCGAGGAATGTTCTAGAACGATCTACGCTAATGCTTCTTACGTCATCAAAGGTATGTGTTCAATATAATGTATACTTTGTTATTGACTATCAAATTATCGGAAACATTCTAGGATAGGTATTTTTCTATTCCTTATAAAAGTGTAAATGAAGCTCTTTGAATTTTTTATTTGTAAAGAACCATTCCTAATATAAGACAAATCAAAATTGAATGGGAGCTTGAAATTTTATTTCTCTAATTAATCATGTCTACATCATTTCCACGTGTTATACCAAACATAATTTTCCATTTCCATATTAACATGTTTAAATTTTCATCAACTCACTTAAATCTAACCTCAAATTGATTTATTTCAAATTACGCAACCGTTAACTTTTGAAGTCCTCACAACCATTTCAAATAAATCAACAGAGCGTCTTGAATGAGGGCCTGTGGAAATTTCATTTAATATTAATCATAGGAAACAGTTATTAAAGGGTTCGGGTTGCCATAAATTTCCCATTGGAATGTCGAATGCGCATCTCTCGCAAATTAGAACCGTTCAGAGGCCTTCGTCATCAATTATGTGGGATCAACCCAATTCGGACTCGGGCGCTTTGTTGGTGACAACAATGTTTCTACTGTCTATGATTATTTCCTGGACAATCAACTCGTATTAATCAAACTATAAGTTATTGTTATTTACCATTTTGATTGTCTGTTAGTGCTAGTACCTACCTTCTATTTTTGTACTGAAATTTTGAAATTTTATTTATTTCTGCGTATCATATGTTCTAATTATAATCTATACTTATAATAAATCTGTAGAGAGGCCAATTCTGTACATGAAATATATTTAAAAAAAAACTATGAAGGGGTGATAAGGGATCGCTACTGATGCCAAAAATGCAATCAGTAAAATTTTTGTCTGTCTGTCTGTCTGTCTGTCTGTCTGTCTGTATATTCGTTATAGAAACAAAAACTACACGACGGATTTTAACCAAATTTGGCACAATTATTCTTCATACTCCTGGGCAGGTTATAGTAAAAGAATCATGTAAATCGGTGTAGAAACACCAAAGTTATACATGAAATACGCTATAAGTCATCGCGCGTGAATACAGAATCATGCAGCCATAAGGATTATTTTTGTGTATCAGTTGCCGCGTTCGACGCGCTTCGCGGCGGGAGCTATAAAAAGGCGGCGGGTCTGCACCCGTTTCGCGTTGTCATGGCATCACGTGTGAACGGCTGAACCGATTTCGATAATTCTTTTCTATTATATTCCTTGAAGTACGAGGATGGTTTTTATGTAGAGAAAACGTAAATATGTACCACGGGCGAAGCCGGGGCGGACCGCTAGTCAACAATAAAATTGTATGTCAACAAGCTAATATAAAAAAAAACTCCTTACATGGTTTCAAATTTTACATTCAAACACAATACTTAATATTCCAGTGACAAAGAGCTTTTAACGCCTAGCTTTCAATTCAATTTCAAGGTTTATTCAAGAGTCTGTTTCACAAAGTGCCAAGTAACTAATTAAATTTTTGCTAAATAATACTCTTGGACAATTAAAATTGTGCTTCAGAGTCGTCATTTAATTATTATTCTTTAAAATGGAAGCTTATAAACAGGTTGCGACATTATTAAGATTTGAAATGGGCAAAAAATTAACGGAAATCGATACAATTTTTGTATGATATATACTTACCTATAAGATTTAAAAAGATTTAGAGATATATTTTAGAGAACAAAGGAAGGCTTAGGCTACTCGAGATTACGGAGGGCGCGTTTACAGCTGCCCGCCCTTACAGGCCTTAATTTGTCAGAGCTTTTACCCAAGCGCTCATACAAATACCTTATTTCTTACAAATACTTACGTTTCTTTGAATCCAATGAAAATGAAGTCTTAGCTGAATTACTACAGACATTCATGCGCCTTTACACACGGTATACATTCGAATATATCCATATATTATGTGTATGACTGTATATGGACTAGTATCTCATAGATTTATTTCCTACTAGCTTCCGCCCGCGACTCCGTCCGCGCGGATGTCGGTCTTCGCATGGATGGTTTATTTCTCCATTTTGAGTAACTCTGACAATGACATCTTATAAATATCTATTGGACCCAAATACGGCTAGGCCTATAATAATACGCAACGTGTTCGCGGTTCTACAGAACAACGTCTATGGATAAAACTGAAAAATTAAGATTAATTTTTTTTCTACGTATTTTTCCAGGATAAAAAGTATCCTATTTTACGCCCAGGATAATAAGGTATAATTATACCAAGTTTAATCGAAATCGAACCGGTAGTTTTCACGTGATGTCTTCACATACAGGCAGACAGACAGACAGACAGACAAAAATTTTTTTAATCACATATTTGGGTTTGGTATCGATCCAGTAACACCCCCTGCTATTTATTTTTTCAATATTTTCAATGTACAGAAATGACCCTTCTACAGATTTATTATATACGTATAGATAAGTACTTGATTAATAAATAATAAAAATAAGAAATAATTCAATTTATATCCGATTAAGATTGAGTCTAAGCTAAAAAACATCATGATTAAAACACTTCTAGTAATAAAATTCATCCCAATTATATTATAGTTACTTAGTACATAGTAAGTTGTACAAAATACATAGGTACACAAACGCGGAAATGGGTGATTAGTCAGGTTGAATAATGTTACTTGTAAATTATACGGGGGAAAAACCCCAGGGGACATTGATCCAAGTTATGTAACCCAATTCTCTTTGTCCACCGCAATCCTGTGAAGGTATGTTACACACGTTAGCTACAATTGCATGTAATTAACAGCCAGATACGATATAGAAACAGTTTGAATTCCTTTGTTTGGGAAACAAAGTTTGTCAGACATAATTGCTCATATAATTTTTCGTGTGAATTCAGTCTGGAAAATTCAAAACGTGGGATTATTTCTTCGTTTAAAACACCACGTTATGTTTACGTGGAAAAGGCAGAAGTCATATGTATAATACATATTTATAAAGGGATAAATAAGTATCATAACGATAAAAAATGTCGGTATCTGTCATCACTTTTTTTTCCATAACTGGTCTACCAACAATATTTCGTCTAATTACAGATAATAATGTAATACTATGTCGACATAACACATTTTTATTATTTTATTTGTTGTAGACGTGTTTAAGGCATCCAGGGAGCGCCTCTGCGAGGGAAAACCGTGACACTGTATTTTGTCAAATGAGGCGGGCTATGGACCTGATACATTACGTAGTTCGAGACGGTCTGCCCGGTCACGAGGAGCAATCACAAGAGGTCTGATTAAACATTTATACTGTTTCACTATTTTTATTAACAACAGATTTGGAAAAAAGTTACGCGTGAGTTAAATTATCTGGAATATACTTTGAATATCTACTGTAATTGGTGGATATGGAAAATATTTTGCACAGTAAATATGTACTTAATGTTTTTGCGTAGCATGATAAATATACCTACTTATGTAAGAACTTTTTACGTATAACGACGAACGAAAAATTATACTTATTACTTACCTCACAATTTATTTATTAAGGTAACCTACTCTCGTGATAAAGAGCAGGTGAGCCTTCTTATACTAAATTTGAATGAGCTTTTTTAAAACTTTGTCAAATTGTTATAATGTCGCGTTATCTCGTTATTTTTTATTACTGCACTTTATTTTTGCATCTTATACACATTTTTAAATTATTGCAGAGCTTACTAGGTATATATATTTTAATTCTGAATAATCGATAAATGAATAAATTATACATGGGTTAAAGTTTTATTGTGAAAATAAATTTTGGTCGAAAACCAAATACTATCACGATAGCCGCCTAGAGAACGTAAAAGCGTAGGACCTTCATAAACACATCAACAGTCGTGAATATGGCGCTTACGTGCACACAAATTGATTTAAACACTGGCTTCGCTCCAATAACTATAAAAAATACTTTTGCGACGTATTTCCCGTATAACATTTTGTCGTAAACGTAACACCTTTATTGACTTCATATAATTACGTTCTAATCACAGAGTACGACGTTTTGTATTAAATCTCCACTTGATGAATAGGACTGAGGCTTATAAAAGCTCCCACGATACAACAGGTTGAGTTTAATGTAATGCGCTACAATAACACGCTTTATTTTTCACGCCTGAACAATACTATAAGTGAACGTTTGTTTTGCATGAAAGATTTGACACAAAATTTAAATGACACCTATTAGTGTAGAATTAGACTTCTCGTAACCTAACAATTAGGTTACGGTTTTCGATTATTATCTTTGACCTCGAAGTAGTACATATAAGATAGGTAGGTATTATGAATCGTAATCTTGCAAATTGTAGAGTCAAAATCTTCCCTTTAAACCACGCTGCATGGCTTATTTACCGATAATTTAAATATCCGATTATTTAGGTATAGGTAGGTAATTACTTTACGCCTATCAATATTGAAATTATATGCACACTAGATAATTTTTATCAGTGCACCTTTATTTCCGTTCAAATATTACGTTACATAATCATTTACTTAATTTAATTCCGTTCGTATAGTGATTGTCATATTTTTATATGAACATTAATTATTTTCTATTTTCACTTCTTTTTAAAAGAGCTGATCATTACATTTTAACGTTTACATGGTAGATGTTTAATAGTTTTTACTTTTAGTTTTAATATTTTTCAGCTATAAATACAAGTGCCTTTATTTATTTAGAAAGGGTAGAACTGTTTAGTATCCCGAAAAGGAAATAAGTTGGGCGATGTCTATTTCGGTAAGGTTTAGACTATACCATTTGCATAGCCGTCATGCGAGTGGTATTTATATTTTATAGTACCTACTTTTATTTTGTGTGATATTAGTAAAACTTAGTGGCATAACAAAATCGGTATACGAAAAGGTGTAATATCTGATTAAATGAATAGATAGTGACTTGTTTTCTGTAGATATACCTATAATTAAATTTCTTCAAACAACATTGGTATAAATTTTTCAGACAGGTTTATTCCGTTGGCTTTGTCCTTATTTACGAGATAATGATCTTTAATACAGTTGACCCGATGGACAAAGATCTGGGTTACGTCTTGCGTGTTTAAACTTTATACATTACACTTAATATTATTTTTCAACTTTTAAATCACCTCTTTTATCTCACCTTTTTTAAGTGTGTCATGAGTTACAAGCTGTAAATCTTTTCATTATTTTACTTATCTTATTTTCCATCTTTTAAGATAAACACTTTTATTTTTATTGTAGTTGCAACCTTTCTCGGACAGTCAAGAACAGGTATAAAGAATTTGTTTAGGTAAAACAAAATATTATTCTATTTTTTCAAATCAACACACGTACTTTTAGTAGTAATGTACATAATGCTTGTACAAGCCACTTTAGATAATGCTCTCCCAAACTTCTGAAATGTGAATAGTAATGTAACTAATTAATGCAGTTTCAATATTTCATTTCTTAGAGAGTGGGGAAGCATAGTTATAATAATTATTAGGAAAGAATTAAAAAATCTTCCATCGCATTCTCCACATTTATGCTATGCTTCAGTTACAAGTTTTTAAAAAGGTACCTGCCTCATTTATTCAGGCGTATACGAAATAGCTATTCAACAGTGCAAAATCACGCTAAATTGGCAAACTCATAAGCTATAGTCAACGCTTCGTGCCTCAAAAATATATCAAATTATGTAAATCTTTAAATAGGCAGATTAGCTTACGCGTAACACTAAGCCTACACGTTCTCTCTTATATACGTATATAATTTTATACGTTTCGTCCATTTTGTTCAATAATAAACATTTTAAAAGCTATCGCGTGTGATGAAGTAATGTACTGTAAAAGGCAATCAATTTAGAAATGCTTATAATGGTCAAAAATAGTTTAATTCATTTATTCTATTTTTAAAATGCATGTTACTGCCTGTATAATTAAACCATTCCAGACAGCCAAGAGGTCATTTGAATGATTTTTAAATCACCCAGTACGCAACACCGTTTATGATTTATGTAGTTGTCGAGATGGTTTAATCATACCTAATCAGTTATGAAGCACCAATAGATCGCATATTGGATTTTTGGTAGGCAGCTCAATGGGAAGCTGGAACTGCATTAGGTGCCCTGCGAGGGTTGTCGACGCAGGTCCGCGCAGCAAGGGCGCGCGGTGGTGCTGATGGGCCCAGAAGAAGAGCCTTGGCGTCAACCCTGAGAGCGCTCGTTGAACGCACACACGACTTCACCGACTCCGCCTATACCTCGCACGAACACCGACAAAGAATACTTGCCCTGGCCGAAAGAATAGCGTATGAATTAGAGAGATTAGTGTCGGTCGCTGTATCCTTAGTAAGTAATATTTTGGATGTCTATCTAGTCAATTTGAAAGGTTAAAAACCTATTTACTGATGCAATATTAAGTCTTATAACAATCGCATAAGTCGCATAACAATTTATTATTTACATTATTGTAATTATCTTGTGCAAGTTACTTAAGAAAATCTTGAAATTGCAGTGCATAAAAATGTAAAAAGACCGCAATTTTAGGAGGAACAGGGTGTTAGTGGGACTTTAGCTGCACTGGAAAGCGCGTGTGCGGGCGCGACCAGTGCGGCCGCGGAGCTGGAACGCGCGCTGGTCGCCGCCGCGAGGGACCAAGCGCGCGACTTGGCTCCTCTCGCCGAACAAGCGAGAAAACTTGCCTCCGACCTCGCGCACATAGGTAACCTACGACGAAAATTAGGTATAGTCGTACTTGTATGAGCAGCGAACACTTGTGTGTACTGGTTATTCTAAAGTCAAAGCAAACAAAATGGAAAACTAATGGTTTAATAATACGTTTAACAACTAAAAGTTATTAGGTCAGAGTACCAGCAAAAGTAGGTACACCAAGTATCGTTGTTATATCCATGTATTTGTAACCTACTTCATAACCAAATTTTACTAACCAAAATATATATACCACATCACAGAGGTGTTCGCAGACGCTAGCGAAGTTAGAATAAACTTTAATATCGATATAACACATATTGTTTGTTTCCACTTTCTAGCTAGTTCCTGTGGTGAGAGAGAATCAGAGAGACTGCACAATATAGCCAGCCAGCTTCATGAGCAATTAGATCATATTATCGAGGCAGGTTTTGTTTTGTTTTTAAGCTACTTTTGTATTATATTAAAGACTGCCTTATCTCGATTATAAACGAGTATTTCCATTCAATAAGAAATAAATACAAATATTACTGTTGAAATGTGGTCTTCTTTTCACTTTTCAGTAATTTTACCAGACCCTATGTGAACTCATAAGAAATATGTCACGATCACCAATAATTAGGTCTCATAAAACTTTTATATGTTATGTTGCAAACTGGCACTTCAACAGGTATGCAAATTGCTTAGGCATATAGCGATGTCCGAGACCCTTCAAGTTAGTGCAAAATTTGCTGAAATCAATTTGAGGATATACGGTCCTCAAGTTGTGACGGCGGCGCGGACACTGGCGGCGCACCCGGGCTCCGCCGCAGCGCGGGAGAACCTCGACGTGTTCGTAGATATGTGGGCCTGGTTGCTTGCTGACGCTGCTCGCCTTGCCAGGGAACTCTTAGACTTAACTGACGAGAGGCCCGATAAGCAACAATACAGCAGTTTACCAAGACCTGGGGTAAGTTTTTATTTAACTTTTAAAATTACTTCTAGTTTTCCATCCCTTTTTGAGCCTCCCGATTCTTTCAGAAACATGGTACAACTAGCAAACCCTTAAAGGCGGTTCGCTTGGATTCCGATGAACAAGCCAAGATTGCTAAATCGGGACTAGAAATGAAGATGATGTCTTCCGAGATGGATGCGGAAACCGAGAAATGGCAAGGCGCTGATGAAAATAATGACATTGTAAAGAGGTATATTTTACACCGACCTATTCAGTACAACAATCTTACCATTAATTTCTTTCATACAATAACCTAAATCTTTTCAGAGCAAAAAATATGTCTTCCATGGCCTTTGCTATGTACCAATTTACGAAAGGTGAAGGTCGACTTAATACAACCCAAGATCTTTTTACGCAAGCAGAATATTTTGCAGAAGAAGCGAATAGACTGTATAAAATTGTGCGGCAGTTTTCATATCAGGTACAATTATTTTCTTAAACCGCAATTAGTTCCAAACTACTATAAATATTTACAGAAAAATTAAAATTAACAGTGATATTTTTGGAAAGGTGCCGGCAGGTACAGCCAAGAAAGAGCTATTAGAACACTTGGACAAAGTCCCGACGTATGTGCAACAACTGCAATTTACGGTCAAGGAACCCACGGTGGGGCGAGCAGCAACCTTTAGCAAAGTTGATAATGTCATTCAAGAGACCAAACACCTCATGAATGTCATTAGCAAAGTTGTGACAACGTGTTTCGACTGCGCAAATAAGGTGATCCATAACTTACACACTAAATAAATTGTTTGATTTTCGATTGTAAATGCAACACTTGGCACATTTTTAAAAACCTATAGAGATTTTTTAGACAAAATAAAGATTTAGTGCATTGGAACGTAATGTTCCTTAGGTACCTTTGCCGTGGGAGAAGAGTATGGGAGTGGTTAAAAGGCACCAGAGTGTTGCACCTGTTAAGTACTTTAAAGATTTTTTCGTTGATGTCTATTAGACTTGAGGGGGTGAACAGTGTGTTTTTACAGTATGAAGATTTATTTTCGAGATAAACTTTATTCAAATAATATGCTTTTAAAATTATGGCATAAAAATCAGCACTCTAACACTTATTATAACGAGAATAAATCTTCCTTAGTATTTAGATATTAGATTGATATAGAGATACTTAGTATATTTGTTCTTGGTGTCAGAGTTTATCGTAATATTTATTTTTCGTTTGACCTATTTTAATTAACGGGTGCTTCTCACGAATCCGCATATTACTGAAATATAATATCGATTATAGGACTATCTGGGCCATACACTTTATTACCCACTACGGTAATTCTTTCAATAAAAATGTTATGAATACAAATTATTTATCTTTATACGTGTGTACCTTGAGTTACTTTCCTTGTTGGTAGCATCGAAGCATGTTATTGTGGTATCTTACCCTATACCTAAATTTAGTATCTTTAATTCTCTGATTTTACCTACTATACGACCAAGATAAACAACTCCAAAGAGCCACTAACGCTACTTTTTACTCCCAAATTAAGTTTTATTCTGTTTCCACAATTTCAGTACTCCCTTTGTATGCCCGAGAGAGTTCCTATGTATTGGAAGCCAAATTTACGAAAAGCATCTACATTTAAGAGTGAAAATAGTGTATTGAATGGTTAATGTAGGTATACGTGTGGTTAAAGTTTTATTGTGTACTTCACTAACAACGTTGTTTTCACTGTAATACAGTACTTATACAATCAGAGGCCTTTACATCTACATCGTGGTTAACTGAAAATTAGTGTAGAATTGTTTGATGGTGTTTACCCATAGCTAATTAATGAATGTTGTTTATGTGATGTTGCAATGACAGTTTATAATAACTATTTAGATTAGTCTATGTGTGATCAAAGATAAATGTTCTTAAGGTTTATAAAGTCACTTATAAACTTTAAGTCCACCGCTATTTCTATTTAATGATTTATTGCTAGTTTTCGAGTCGACATTTTTGCTGTCGTTCAATATTTATATTGAAACTAATCCAAAGCTAAAATCATACTAATTATTGTTGTAATAAGTGTTAAATAAAAATGGGTACGTATGCATGGCGTTTCTCTCGGTGGGTGCGTTAGCGGTGGTGTAGACGTGACGATGATTCTGGTTTCCTTTACTTCGCATCTTTGCTTTCTATTAACTGAGATAAAATGCGAAATAGAGGGAACTCTACTGTAACAATCGATGGGTTATTAATGGTACGATTTTCATGCAGTACAAATTGGACTTCACGGG
>CAJQZN010041991.1:0-18108 GCA_907164685.1 Colias eurytheme | reverse complement strand
TTAATACTCACATGTGTGCGAAATCTTGATGTGTAATTATTGAACATAGAAAAATCTGCACTATGTATAGGGGAGTAGTCTTGTAAGTATAGATATTTTATACAATGGGTCACTGTTACCCATGAAGCAACCAATGTAAGCGTAACACAAACTCCATAGTAGATCTGGAGACAATACAATCATTTAGGAGCTCGAAAAAAAGTGTATATATAAAAAATACTTCAAATATCTGTGTGATATAAATTATGTATCATGGATATTTTGTGCATTTCTCTGTGATATTATTGATATTTGACAGTATTTTCTCATTGTAATAATACATTTTTGGAGACAGTACTTATTAGTAATGGTATCACAAGTTTGTAATATATGCTGTATTGTTAGTTTGTTACTTACCTTTTTAGCGATCTTTGAACAGCAGCGTGGGCAACGTTTATCTCGGAGCTGCCTTTCTTCATCCTGACTGCTTGCAGCTGACTCACTAAAGGTTTGCTGTAAGGAGGGCTGGGTGGTAAGAGGAGGTGCGGAAGATACGGAGGTCTGTGGCGTAAGGGGAGCTCGAGGGCTCAACGGTGTCGGGGGCCCATTCGGTCGCTCACGTTCTACATCAATACTTCGATCAGTCTCAACTTCTTCGCTTGTAATTATAACGGACGGTGCTCGTACTCTTTTCGGATTAAAGATTGTAGGGACGTCTCCATCCCTTGCCATATTGTTGTTATTTAAAACATCTTGATGATTTCAGCCATTCTACTTCCAGTTTTCACTAAATTTAATTTAAAATATCTTTCGCAAAAAACATAAATATAATGGAATTAATTCTTCCATCGCTCCCATTAATAACATTACAGTATGTATTTAAAATGATTAAAAATTATTGTCACAATTTACAGACAGCGCTCAACAACAAAATACTTGTAATAAAAACATTTTCCACCGTAAACTTCCCATTTTCTAAATTTTCCTATTTTCGTCTCAAAAGTCAAAGCTCAAAGCTGCATTGCACGACAGAGATGGAAAGATATTTGCTATTGCCAGTATAAAAAATAATTTCATGTGCGAGTCATGTTGCCTTTACATTATGACGTAACAATGCATGTGAGAGCGTGTTATGAGGTGTTAACTAAGGGTGTTATGGATCATTTCTACTTAATATTTTCATAAAATTTACCATATAAGAATAAATGTGAAAAGAAAATACCAAGATAATTTTAATACAGTATCCCTTACGAATATTAAAATCGTACTCACACTTTTTATATATATATTCGTAACTTGTATTTTATGCTTGTATTCTTAGATCATATGCTTGTATTATAATGTTCTGTGATTGTACTAAATTAACTATGTATATTTTTTCACACCACTATTTATATTTTTTAAAGTGAAACTTTTATTACATCGTCTCAAACTTTTTGGTCTGTGTAGCGCATGTCGCTTGTATCGCGGCTGCCGAGTAGGTATACCTACTCGGCAGCCGAACGTCACGCGACATGCGCTACACAAAGCAGTGTTCGGAACCGTTCGAACAAATTCACTTTTACCGTGGTTTCATAAAACCACACAACATTTTTTAAATTATTGTAATCATTAATATATTTTATTAGTTACTTTAGTAAAACAGTAGGACTCAAATTCATCCAGGTTACGCTTCTGAAACCTGGACACTAACCCAACACCTAGTGAATAAACTCCAAGTAGCACAAAGGTCGATGGAACGCGCTATTCTCAGAATTTCGTTAATTGACAAAGTTCCAAATAAGACAATAATTAGAAAGAAAACTGGAGTTATAGACATAGCACTCAAAGTGTCTCGGCAGAAATGGAGGTGGGCGGGACATATCTGCAGACTAAGTGACAAAAGGTGGACCAATAAAATTCTAGAATGGTGTCCTTGGACCAGACGAAGAAAGGCTGGCCGTCAGCCTGCTAGATGGGTTGACGACATAGTGAAGATCTTGGGAAGCACAAAGCAATGTTGGGAAGGAAGTGGATGCGGGTGGCGACGAACAGAAAGGAATGGCGTGCACATGAAGAGACCTATACTCAACTATGGGTTAAACTGGGCTGAGAAAGAAAAAGAAAGAAAAGAGACTCAAACATAAAAATATAACATTAGAAAAATTTCTACGTCATATTGTATATTTTCATCAGATGTGATATGACATGACAATATGTTGTTGAGCGCTGTCGTTTGTCGATATTTTTTAAGATATTTTGCGACTATTTATCATAACAATAAAAATGTGTAACTAAAAAGTAAAAATCACATTAAAACAGTAAATAAAATATACATATAACATTAAATAATAATTGTATAGGGCATTACGCATTGTTATACTTGTGATAACGTTTATTTTTTAATAAGAGCGGCATTAATGAAACTAAAAACCAAATGTATGTATTATTCATTTTCTGTTCATAATTTTATTGGTATTTGCTTAATTTATATCACAGTCCATTTCGTTAATTCCACGAGTTTTTATTTGAAACATTCCCAAAAGTCATGTGGATATTATGTAGACACGCCTTAAATTTGTTATTAAATATCTGTACTAACCAAAATTTTCGATTATTAGTCTGTATTTTAAGAAACATTCTTTGGCACAGATGGCAGCACAAGAAAGTACAGAATTGGCCCACCAGAGGGAGATAATTGGTTAGCCTACTTGAAGCATCCGGGAACCTCGCCATAGTAGTAGACATGGCGGGTATCAGCCTAACTAAATGATGAAATAAATTTTGTTTGCTAATATAAGAACGTGTTAATTTCATAGAACAAGTGTTGATATTAAAAGACTAATTTAGTTTTATTGGATTAGGACAAAAATGCAGAATGTCGGACAGTCTGAAAATCGAAATATCGATAAGGTGAATGTGCAACTTGATGTGGTAAAATCGTCCACTCCTCAGAGTTCAGCTTCAAGTCCAGCCAAATCTGAAACCGAAACATATTCAGAAGCGCCTGCCAAATACATGACGGACTCTTCAGAAAGCGAGGATGACTCCGTATCCGAGGTAAAACGTGTTTTGTTTTCGCAGAGGCGGTGGCAGTAAGGGATTGTGATTATCTGTACCGCTAAATGCTACTAGGGACATCTTGTACATTGCTATTCTTATAATTCCCTTTGAATTTGACATCATAATTATATTTGTAGAATCATCCTAGATAACTGTGAAGCTAGGAAAACGGAATAATTTTTCACTCTCGATACGGTCTAAGTTGCTTGCCAAATATTCCGTAAAACGTCAGAAAGTCATAGTACATACGTTCGACTGAGTAGTGCATGAAATTATTTATGCCAGCCACTCCTAGACGGTATTCAAGTGATTCTTTGTAATTCCACGATACGGGCGAGTCTGTCGTAAGATAGTTTTCATTGTCTATTTGTGTTTTGAGAAGAGCTTGACCTAAGGTGGCCATGTTACTTGAATCACATGCATCAAGACAGTGAGAACTGCAAAAAAGTGTATTCTCTTGACGTTATTTTCATATGATTGTGTGTATTATATAATTATTTCGCGGATTTGTAACAAATAGTCGTGAACCATGTTGTGTTTTGTGTCGTCACGCGTACACAAATCGTCTATAACGCCTGCTGCGATTCGCGCAAAAATGTTGGTTTCTAGTGAATTACAAGGACCATTGACAGTAATGATTAGTTATAAGCTCGTCTTTAAGCACCACATTACCATTATGTCTCATATTTTTCTCATTGGTGTTATAGATCTTGCTGGCTTGTTTGTGCCTTAGCAGGCCAGACCTGTTGGTAAGTCTTCCACTTCACTGGGTGCAGAAAGCTTCAAAAACCAATCGCTGTGCAGTCTTGAGTGATTCTTATACTTAACATGCATAATGTGTGTGCAATGGACAGTTCGGATGTCATAATAATGTTCCTGTTCTTATTTTTATGTTGAATGGTCCTTGTGATTCTAACATTTATGTGTATTTTTGTATTATAACCTAACCATATAACCTAGTCATTTTGATTAATAGTTTCACCTACTGTCCATTATACAATATGTTTAGCTGACTTAACTGCCGACTAATCGTTTTCAATTTTCAGCTTGGAGTGTGTATAATGTCCTAACAATATAAACAAAGAATTAATGTTAGTCACCAGTGACCATTGCAATGAAATATTAGCATAATTCACATTCATTGATAACACTTATTAATAACAAAATAATGTGATATTGCTTTTGTGTTTGGTATTGAATTTGTTATCATGGTTATTTCTGGTTTATCCTATTCTAAATACTATTTAAACTGCTTTTGAAAAATTTATGTGCTTGAACGATGAAACTGATTATTTATTTTTTATTTTTATTGAGATAAAATGAACACTGAAATGATTAAACAAATGACCTATTCAATGTGTGCACCAATAGAAATGTTACGCACACAAACAGATCACATATGTATGAATTAGTATAATCATACAAAATGTACTCGCACAAGACAATAATTGACTGTCTGCTGGCTATTAAAATATCAAGATTATAACTAGAATTTAATATTAACGTTTTCAAAACTGGCTTGCTATCAGCGCTTTAGATTTAGTTGATTATAAATACATTAACCCATTGAGCCCCGAACGGCCCGATCGGTCCACGACACAATAGATTTTCTATTGTGTCTGTGATTCCAGGGCCTGAGTTATTAATTCAACTTAAATGTATACAGGCGGAGATGGACGAGGAAGGTGGTGGTGCAGAAACATCAAAGTTCCTTCTTTCCCATGATGAGCCCGAACCAACTGTTGACGCTGAGATGCAAGCGAGGCTTGAAACACTATTAGAAGTAGCTGGTGAGTAAATGTATGGATTTAGCATGAAGGTTACAATTACAGTAGAACTCCAATTATCCGAACTCCGACTATCCGAATCGCTGATTATCCGAATCACAAAAAATTGTCCAAAAAAGTCTAAGTGCGCTATTATTCTTCCCCTAACAAGAATATGGAGAGGATGATGATGATAAAGATGCGTTGTCACTAGAGGAAATAAGAAAAATGATTGCAAAAATATTTATTACATGTGAAAATTTCATGTTTCTTTCATTTAATTCAATAAAAAAATAGTGCAATATCAAAACGTAGCTTTTATTCTCTCCAATGGCAATTTTTTTTTTAAATCCGATTATCCGAATATTTGATTATCCGAATGGGTCCCGGTCCCCATTAATTCGGATAATTGGAGTTCTACTGTACATGATTTACCACCATAGACCGTGTCACCCCTTTCCATCAGGTGGGACTGTGGTCAAGTGTCTACCTATCCTTATGTAAAAAAAAGGGCCATATTAGGAGTATACTTATTCAAGGCGACCCATTTAGGAGTATACTTATTCAATTCGACCCATTTAGGAGTTTATAAATAATGTTGCTAGAGCATAATTTGTATGATTGTTGAGACAAAATAACAATTTTTTTATGTTAGAATAAATCTATTGCATTTAAATATATCTTTTCTAAATTGCATGTTTAGTAACAATTTATATTAAAGTCAACAGACAACAAAGCAATAAATATTAGTAAATAGTGCAGTAAAATCACTGCACATACAAGAGTTGTGCTTGATGTTTTTATCAAAGTAAGAAATACTTTACAAAAATTGCAATATTATTATTGAAAGAGTATGTTTTTAAAACTAATTTTTTTCCATATTTTAAAAGTAATAGAACTTATATTTATAAATAGAGACATTTTGCTTGTATACAAATATGTGTGTACCTCCGTATATTTAGCGCAGCCTTGATACATTGTTAAGGAGGAAGTATAATAATAGAATATTTAAAGTTTAATCATATAAAAGCCAATTTTTGATTTAATCAAGAAGTTGTAATTTATTTGAATAACCTAGATCTTATTTTAATTTAAATGACTCTTATTTATATTTACCTTATTTCCGTTTTTAATGACATTATTTATAGACACTAAAGAAAATAATACATATTTTTCATTGAGTCATTACTATTATTATGCTATAAACACAATTTCACTATGAAAATAAAATTCTAGCAATACAAGTAGTGTTATTACATACATTAAAAAGAAAGAACACAAATTAGATTAACTTTTATGTGGAAACTGTGGTGATTACAAGGTCTTATTTTTTATTATTTCCTTCTTCAATATCAATTTTCTATGCCTATTTTAATTAAATTAAGATTTGGTTGTCTTGTATGTACAATAATATTTATGTAGCTTTGAGAGTTTCTATTTTCTAGCACCTTTTTTTTTTCTTATTTTCATCTCGTTTATAACAAAATTGTCCTTCAATATTTAGTCCATCATATCTATTTAAATTTAATCTTAAATAGTATCATTTAACATAGCTTAAATTTTTTTTTTCCAATGGGATAAATGGTTAGCAATTATAAACTTTATCGTTCAAATGACAAAATTCATTATGAACGATTTAAACTTGAAGCATATATGCCTATTGTTATGTTTAAGTAGAAATCTCTGCTGTGTGAAGTAGTCATTTGTAGTTAATATAAACATGCTTGTCTAGGTATGTTTATGTATGCTAAAATTTAGAGGTCATTCCCCCAGGCTGTATAATGAACCCTCCTCACATTAATATACACCAATTTATAAGACCTATGATTTGTCTCCTGTTCTGTTCTAAGATTACCTATACATTTGTATTAAAATATTATGTTGGGTAAAATACATCTTGATCATCAATACAAACATAAAATGTCTATTTATGTGCTGGTTACAATTATATGCAAATCTATTTTTAGTTTGCATATATTCTCCATTTTATTACTAGGCCTGTCCTTCACTAAACTTTATTTGAATTCTATTATTATTTTTATCAGTTTCATCTTCATAGTTATTAGATTTTTCACCGAATTCTACACTTATTTGTAACAAACAAACATTACATAAAAAAAAAAAAACATATTAGTATAACTGGAAATAATTGTACCATAACCATACTCAAGTCTAATGACAATAAAACCATGCTGTTAGTAAATACATATATACAGTCAACAGATTTATTACTATTACTTGATCTGTCTGTTTAAATAATCAGTATGCTTTTGAACAATAAACTCTGAATGAAAATATTTTAATCCAATTGGAACTCGTGCGAAAATCACTTGAGCTTTATTAGTTTCATATTTGGGGTTAGGTTAGAATTGTGACGTCACGATGCAACGTAATAACCATGCAGACGAAGTAGTCGAGGGCAACCGACTTGTGGTACAAGTCATAAGCTGACGGCACTCTATTTTCAATACACTATTTTCTTTTTATCGTGCACACTATTATTTTAAACTATCACTTCAAAATTTTTCTTGAAGTCAGCAACAATGAAGCTTGAAGCAGCTTCCAAATTCCCAAACATGCAACTTGTGATTTGAAAAGTAAATTCATTATTTACGAAAACCCGACTAACTTATTAAAGGTTAATTCGATAACGAACAATTAGAAAATGTACATATTATGTACATACTCAATTTGATAAATAGCTGATTAGAATAGATTACATAGATAAGCTGATGGTTCTTGTTTACGTTTTTTTCATCAGCAATGTGACGACACTTTTGACGTAGTGAAAAATTACACTGTGCTTAAAATATAACCTGTTGCCTGTTGCATCTTTGCCATACAAACTACCTCGTAAACATTGTTTGCTTTTTGTAAACATTAGTTTACTGTTCGATGTTATTGGTATTGGAACATTATGCGACAAGTTATAAAAACCTTATGGACAAGAACACTTCCACTTATTATCCCTTCCATTCACGCTTCCGCTTGTGAGATAGACCGGCTATTACATAGTAAACACCGATTGATCAGCGATGAGCGCTTACATTACAAGCTCTAAGTGTACGCTGGTCGCTACTACGTCGCGTCTACCAGATGTTTTCAATGTATGCTTACGTGTTTGTGTCGACAAAAAATTGTACGGAATACATTTTCAAACAGTACTGCGTTGATTTGCAGTAAATGGAACAAATAAAATAAAATATTTTTTCAACGCTGTTTCACGACTATAAAGCTGACCTTTTTGATTGATTAATCATGTGAAAAAAGGAAATAAATTTAAATGTTTAATACCGTTTCGATAGCAGTGGAATTGCGTTATTAATATCGTGGATTTGTTTTAAAATTTATGAAAATTTACGTTCATATAATAACGGTGTCGCTCCGCCGCCCGTACAGCGGTCGATCGATTTGGCGTACACTTGTACAGTGAATAATTGATAGTTTTCGTACATTTTTCACTATTACACGTAAGGTGACAGTCATTGTTGGAACAATGATATAGAACACACACCTGCCTTGACCTTTTGTATTTTGAACGTTCATACACCTATTAACTAAAATCAATTGCTTTCGATTTGTACATAGCTGATTACGACGCAATAATGTTCGAATTATAATATATTTCATTAAATTTCATACAACTGCATTGTTTGGTGTTTGAGGAGCAAGGTATTCTAATAGCTTTATCAATGTCATCATCAAAGTGTTTTTGAACATATTTGCATGTTTGCGTATCAATGTTTAAGCAGCTGAACGGATGTTCATAAAATTTGGCATAGAGATTATATCACTAATGAGAGCTTACTTAATGTACAGGCAGTGATGTTTTGAAATAAGATTTTTTGCCTTTAATTAATCTAGTTCCATACCTATAGGCCAAGTTAGTGATCCTCTGCGTCCGTTAGAACTCGTCCAATAGCATCCAAACGATAGGAGCATTTAAAAACTGTATACAAACCGGTAAATGTACGTATTATAATAATATGTATTATAGGAAGTAATAAATCTATAGTCTGTTATCTCTCGTACGATATTTAAATCTCGAGTTTATCTCCGTGTTGTTATTTGAATGGGTTAACATGTATTGGTTATCTCTAAAGTAAAATAATCTGTAGATTTTAAGGAATTAAATGCTTCAGTTATTATTATTTTCTTAATACATAATGCATGTCTCTTTTCAGATTAACTTTATTCTACAATAATATCTTTAAATATTATTTTTACTAGCTATGGAATAGACCGACCAACACAGTGGATAGCCAGTGATTGAGTATTGTAGATAATATTCGTGTATATTTCTTATCTGATAACATTTATCGTTTAGTCTAACTATAAATGTTAACTAGTAAAGACTTAGCTCTCGTGGGCGAGACTAGTCTTAGACTTATTTCCCAAAATGTGATTTTTTATTTTTATATTTTATTGAATTGTAGTCTATAGTTAAAAATAACTTTAACTATTCTGACGAACCAAAGTGATATTATATCACATATAA
This sequence comes from Colias eurytheme, assembly GCA_907164685.1. NCBI lineage: Eukaryota > Metazoa > Arthropoda > Insecta > Lepidoptera > Pieridae > Colias > Colias eurytheme. The sequence goes on along the minus strand of CAJQZN010041991.1, from coordinate 8,823 downwards.
TATCGCTATGGTTCGTCAGTTTGCAATCATAGTTTAAAAAAACTCGTAGTATAACTGTCCTGCACCAATTTTGGCGATCGCGTCACAACATATTATAGATTCGTAAAACTATATCAACTGTAAATTATTCATGAGGGCCGTATCTACGTGTCCTTCGCAGTGCTCGCCATTGTTTCACTGTGTATACTGTATATATGATGAAAAATATGCAACAAAAATCTTTTCCAACGCTACGTAACGTGAACATTTTGTGTACATACAGTTGCAAGGCTAAAATTTTACAAAATTTACTCCCAACAAACAACAACCCGGTAAAATTGTATTCACATCACTTCGTCAATTGCAATACAGGCAATCAAAACCAATTATCTCTATAAGGAAACTTATGTGTAAAGTAATTAATTGTCTTCTACAATAATACAACAATGCGGTTCATTCATTTTTAAAGAAAAGGCCTATGTGTATTTATAAGCGTGATTCATTTGTACAGCGTTTAGAGTAAAGGCCGCTATGGGCTGCAAAATGACACCAAATCTCTTACGTCATCCCCTCATTTAGAGAATTGTACACAAGCCACAATATTGACAATTAAAAAATTAAACCTACATTTTTGACGGTATAATAGAGCCCTTTACTTCCTTTATTCACATTTCCCTTGTATCATAACTCTTCATGTCCAACTTTCAGCCCGTACTTCTTGTAGTAAAACGGTCCCAAATCCCTAAGGTTTTAGTACAGAAACTTAGGCGGAAGGAAACCGCCCGGGCATCTTTATTATGCTATCTTCTTACGAGGTTATTTTATGCTATGCGTAACGCACACCAATATCGACCTTGTGTTTATACATTTAACGATTATAATTACAAGCGAAGCCGTTGGGCCACCCGACGACGAATAAAAATTCATAGCCTGCCACACAATCATGTAATTAGAAGCGACGAATCAGAAGAAACTCATTGCTTATGCCGATACCAGTATATCGATTGCGTTTTTTCATGTTGTGATGTTCACTGAAAAATGCAGCGCTATTTTGCACGGCGCGCTGTTCATGCAGTTATATTAGATTAAAACATTGTATTGTAAACTTTGAAACCTTCATGTGAATTTGTATCATTGATTCTGCCTCGGATATTGATACCGTTTATGACACTTTGTAGTTTGTATACATTAAGAAAAACGTGTACTGCTTTAAAAAAAAATCTTATCCTGTTTTATTGTTCCTATATTCTCACAATGAAATTGATTTATGAACACATAGAATAAAATCTTTGTTAGAGATTTCGACCTACAATTTGATGATCTAAATCTAAAACCATCAGTGGACCCGCAGCGTCTTTCCAAACTATACAAGGCCAGTACGCAACGGTGTGAAACTAATCACGTATAGTTTGGAAATAACTTTTTTACAAAGTTCTTCCAATCTATACAACAGCAGTACGCAAATACTTGCAAATACTCGCGTATACTTTGTAGTGAAGTAAGTAAGAATAGCGCTCCAAAACATACAGCGCCAGTACGCATGCGGACTAATCGTGTATGTTTCGGAGTAAGCGCGGCGTCTCTCCATTGCTCGCGTTTATATTATTGTATTGCTGTTTTGAAATCTATTATTAAAATGCATGTGTATTGTGTATATAATGTTGCGTACTGATCGTATATTTTTTGTATCGCGGATGCTTGTGTCTTCGTTCCCGACTATACTGCACGACTTACAATTGACAATAGTGCTAAAATGTAAGAATCTAATAAGTCCAGAAGAAGACGGTTGCGAGGCGACGGAGCCCCGCTTCGCGGGGCTCCTATTTTTGTGTAGTTAAAAAAAACACGAACCTAACCTAACCCATAGGTAACCCTTATATCTGTTACCTATTTATTTTTCTAAGCTTACCTAATAATATTTTTATTCCATATTTTACTGAATCAATCAAGAAGAATAAAAGTAGATAAATATAGCTGTACAAGTCTTTGATTGCCTATATATTTATTATTTCGCTCAAGCGTAAGTGGTGTTAGCTATATTTAGTTATACATATTTTGCGTACTGATCGTGTATAGTTTGGAAAGAAGAAGCAAGCATCCGCTTTACAAAGTATACACGATCAGTACGCAAAATTCGAGTATATATTGTAATAACAAACTTAAAAACAGCATTACAAAGTATACACGAGCAGTTTCCTATGGTTGCGTTCTGGCTATGTATAGTTTGGAAATACGCGGACCCGCATAGTTGAGCTCCCTCCTCCACTTTTTGTATTCAAATTATAGACCCACTGTTTTTAGACTGCAAAAAAAAAGTCAATCTCTCAAGTACACTGATTGTTAGTGTAATCTTTAACGGTCTTATATTCTTGTATATGATTTGTTGACACTCAATAGCAGAGCGTTAATCCAGCTAGTCGCATATTTACCAACAAGGAGATAACGCGTCGAATAATTGAGATTTTTACTATCCAACCTATATTTTTGGTTTGGCAAAAATAAACATTGACCATATTATTGACACTGGGGGCTCTTTATTTCAGCCGTACGCGGTATCTGGAGCGGTGTTTACGTCACGTCTGTATGAAAAATTGTTTGTGTATTTGTGTGTGTCCATGTGCACTGAATACCGAGCCACTTGAAAAACGTGCATCCAAATCTGTAATGAGTTTCACACGTTGTTGGGAAAGGGAATCGGCTTGAGGCTTTAGATTGTGTGCACGACTTCGCTTAATTAAATTAGCTTTTGTATTGGCGAATTGGTACTTTGAAAGTGTATCGATGCGATATTGTTTTTTGCTGCCATATTTACCAGGTTATCCGAGTTGGAGCTCAAATTATTGCAAAATTAAATATAACGAAGCGGGAAGAGTAAATAACCATAATGATTATGTACAGTTAATAGTAATAAATGTTATAAAATATATAAAACTCGCTAAAAAATATAACTTTTATTACGTAGTACATAAATATCTACCAGTATGACTCCGTTAAAGTCTCATAAGTTTCACAAAGTTATCTTCTACATTAGTTGTTATTCCCACAAAAATTTTGAACGTATCCTACACGGCTACAAGTTATTGATATCTACCGGTATTGCTATAAATATACGCATAGACACTGTCTCCGAAGATTTCATTGGATCATTGATTTAAGTGCCCCAATATTGAGTACACAGATGCGTCTATTACGCTTATATGGTGAACTTTATGATCCTAACAAACAATTAGTATTTGTGGAACACGCTTTTAGACCATTTCAGTCAAACCTTACATATATGTATTAAAAATCTACAAGGAATTGAGGTCTTTAAGACTACAAGAAATTACGACTAAATATAATTAATAATATGTATATTAGTTGAATATGTTATGGTCTATTTTAGTGTACAAGAAGTGTATTTATAGAATAATTCTTTTATTTTTGCGACAAAACCACAGGCGTTACTGCTACTATATACTCGAGTTTAGAGGTCAAATACAAATCTAGGCTACTTTTATCTTCGCCGCAACGACTTTTGAGCTTCTGTTTTATTCTACCTCTAGATATACAATGATATATATGCATAAAAATATTCATAGACCAGATGCAAATGAATTTAAACGCATGAATTGATTCAATCGTGATCATGGTTTATGAAGATTTCTCTGTAACTGTTCTCGTTCTCCAAGAAGTAGGTAGGTAGCTACTAAAGCAAAATTGCAGAAAAATATTGTTTTCGAAACAAAAAGACGCATTGAAAATTGATTTTTCTTTGTTGACAAAACCAATAACCATTCCACCATAAACTGGTTTTGATACATAAATTGCATGCGAATGAATTGTACATGAATGGAAATATTTAAACAAATATTTGGACAAATAATATTGTAAAACATAAAACACAAGATCTCATAATAAAACTCAAAAACTTGTCTAGATATCGCACCAGACGCAACTTCTCCTTTTATACCCCTTTACGAGATCCCCAAAAGAGCATTTGTTTTTTTGCATCACCGAAATAAGTAATAACGAACGTGCTTATTGCCTTCGAGCGTGAAACGTATTCTACAACCGACGGAATAATATTTACTGTATGCAATTTTACTTTCTATGTATATCAACAATATGATATACTTTAGCGTGCTTTTAATCAGCTGATTCAAAAGTTCACATAGGCGAGGTGTAACCTTTCGAGTAAGATTTACGAGCAGTTTTAGTCAGTATGCCCTTGTCTACCAAATGACTTTTTCGCTAACTACATTCCAGACTGATAGAAAGTGGCTATGTGCGATTCCTAGAAAGTCATAGTTACTAGAATCACCAATACAATTCCTTTCCGTATATAGCAAAGAATTGTGTAATGAAATTAGTAGTTAAAATCTTTCTCTGGTCAACAACATGTTGCCTGCAGATATCGCCTTTCTATTGTCGTAGTTCCTATACTTTAGATTTATATGATTACAAGAAATTTTGTTTTTTGAAATAAAAGCTTTTTTCATCTTTTTAAATATTTGCATTTGAACAGAATACCTATCTATAAGCATCTCACCGTTTTGATGAAGCTATCAAACTAATCCTATAATCCAAATTTATTTTTAAATTGCTTCACTTTGAATAAAAAACGTCAACATTCAAAGCTTTCTCTGCAACTTCTTGGACATTTCGCAGCTCTCGAGGTTAGTCTTTATGAATTTGAAACAATCAATACACGTGCCTTCTCACATGATCTAAATGAGAAGTTCATCAAAATAAAATGCTATGATCCAAACGCCTTTACAGCTGCTGACCTTTCACAATCAGGCCACGCTAAGCCGTTAGCTTGATTGACTTGAGCATCATCGAGCCATTATTTTGGCATTATAGCATACTTTGAGCGTTTTCGATTTCATATGCGAACAAGTGAAAATCATTATAATTATAAGCCATCGATTACTTCGCATTACGTGACGTAGGCAGCGCTGGTAATGCGCTCGTTTGATTGCTTTTGATTTGTAATGGTTTTGGTTTAGGTGAGCTATTGTGTGTACATGACGTCATACTTTCTTTTACGCCGTTAGTACACCGACGCATTCGCGTGCGGCAGCGAATCTCTGCGAAACTACTGCGTAGCGAAATATCTGCGGAACCTTAGTAAACCGCAATGTTTTCGCAACTTTTTCGCAATGCGTCTGTGTAATGGCCATTTCGCAGTTCCTTGCGAAACAATACTGACAAGGACGCAACTATTTCATCTGTCTATATGCTAGAGTGAGACATATCATATGCGAAAACCTGCCATACTACTGACAGATTTTTCGTTGTTTCGCTGCCGCACGCGAATGCGTCGGTGTACTAACGGCGTTATGCTTAAGACGATACACAAAAAAAAATCCACTGCTTGGCGGGCGGAGTCTAATAGCTCGCTATCGCGAACGCGGGTGTGCGCGAAGTCATTCTTGATAACTCGCCGCGCTGCCGCTGGCCGACTCGGGACAAACATGTATGGAGTCGTCATACAGTTATAATATTGTTATACATTTATTCAATTGTTGATTTATTGGTTTTATTTTCTTGCTTATAAACAAATAATCTTCTTTCCAACAACTACTTAGACATTATTAATAATTATTATTATTTCGTAATGTTTACTTTATTACAAAATAATACAGGTTATAAATAATCTTTAAAATAACAAAAAATATTGTTACTCTGAAAAAATGAAATGGTAATCAATAACGCGGACTACTGAATTGATTTAGATAGAATTTGATGCTGACGTAGATATTACATCATACCCAGAAATGAAAGGTACTATTTCTGAAAGAAGTTATAAACCCTAATTCTTCTCAGTCAAAGTCAAGAGTGGAAGATATCACTAATACAGTAAAACTGATGCGAAACTTTGGATGTTAATTTGTATATTTTTTTGTTAGTTGTTACTTAATCACGTCAAGACTACATTACCAATTTTGATAAAATATAGCTAATTGCCTGGATTTACACATAGGATACTTTTTATCCGAACTGAACACTTCTGTGGGATAAAACAGGATTCACGATATAACCTAATTCCAAGCGGGCAAAGCCGCGGTCGGAATGATATTTTTTTAAATAGAAAAATTGTTTAAAAAAAATACAAAATATATTGACGCATGTATTTATTTTTGCACTCTATTATAATTGTAATTATTCATTACAAATAATCAAAATAAAATAGCCAGAACAAAGTTAGGCCCTGGTAGGGTAGGTAGGCAGGTACAGCAATGTGAGACGAACACTGTCTTATTTATACCAATAATAATGTTTTATAAACATTAAATTAAGTTTACAACAAAAATACATAATATTAGCTAATGTGAAAACGAATCAACCAATCATCCCACAACAATGAAATGTGCACACAAATATTCATCCAAATCGGTTCATGTGATTAGGAGGAGTGACTGCAGCGCCATCTTCCGGGCCCAATTGTGTTTCCAGATCACCCAGGAACTCAATTTAATATACTTACACAAAATTTTTCGAAATTAAAACTCACATTACTATGTAAATATGAATATAAACCTGTTTTAGTACTAAGCAATTTCCCGCACAGGTGTAGTAAGTATAAATGAAATAAATATCAACATCAAATTCTTTATACAACATACTTATCTACCACCTACTAAGAAATGTAATTCTTGAAATTTTTTCGTATTTTTTTTAAATATAATACTACTCCAATGAGCTCCTGTTCCATATCACGTCCGCCATACTTCCACTAAGTTCACCATGATTTTTTATTTCTTTGCACTTTGTTGCTTTTTGCTAAAAATGGAATCATGCGATAAAACCAGTAGAACGTTGATAACATACATTTTTGACTGAATAAAGGTACTTACGAAGGAGTGGGTTCACATTGTGAACAATCAGTGGGTTTATTTTCCTTCTGGATTCCGGATTTCTGAAAAGATTATCTATGCTATAAATGAAAAAAATCTTACACATTCGTTATGTACTTAAAACAGGGGTACATATCAAACATCGTCTATAATACAATTATCATCAAATTTAAAATAAAACCAACTTCTTCATTAATTTGTTCCAATTGTAAGCATTCTTTTTTCTCCAACCTTTATGTTTCTTCTTCTTATTTTCTTTATTGTCCCCATTTGTCTCATTTTGTCTTATCGTGTTGTCACCCTTTTTTACGATTGCGCGAGCGACACAAGTTCCCCGTGTGACGGCCGTAGCGGGAATGACTCGTACAGCGATCGGGGTAGGAAGGTACAGGGCGGCTCTCGCTATATTGGCTGGTCGCGCGCTAATTTCAAGTATTTCTTGTTTATTTCAAAACCATCGCATATTTCAAAATTCTAAATCGGTAGACGTATAGGTTGTATATTTTATAGTTAATATCCAAAAAGTCGTAACTTTATGTTTGTTATTTTGAAGATGCCAGAGATTATAAAAAAATAACAATGAGAACTTTGTATTTTTTTTCTATCGAGAAAATATCATGGAATCATGTTTCTAAAACGGTAGACGTATTGTGTTACTATTGAACTTTCTTGTCAAGAATTTTCATCACGACAACTTTAATAATATAAAAATTACGAAGGTTTGAAAAGGGCCGTAAATGTTAGAAAAATTAATTCATCACCTTAAATTTTGATGTGTTGACGTAGCAGCAATAGTGCTGATTATGCAAAAATTTATTAGTTTTCTCTTATTAAATTATCTGCATATTTGTGTGAGCCACAAAGTAACATAAACAAATACATATACATATGTATAATAATTATATGCTAAGAATCTATACAACGATGACTATCAGAATATTATAATATAAAGAACGCTTTTGATCGCCACCAATCGCTATAGGACAAACACAAGCACCTCTATATATTGATTTCCGTAGAGACTAACTTGCATGTAGTTAATAACTTAACGTTTTAATGACTACTGGTTCAATCAGAGCTTTACGAGCTGTTTGTTGGGCTGAAGTTAAAATTATGCCGTTACATTGGGAATATAATGTGTTATCTAATGTTTGTAAGCTGTGCAATTTACACACAGTAGCATAAAATGCAAATAGCTATTGATAAAATAATGTTACAGCATATAAAAATGTTAGAACTCGTTATAATATAATATCTTCGTATATGGAGATACCATTTTTAATTCGTCGACACCCACACGGCATATATGATATTCTGAGCTTTAATATTGCATACTGACTACTGTATGGTGTTTTAGGTATAAATTTCAAATTACAATGTTATATTGCCTTCTATACTTTACGAAATTAGAAACATATTATTGACTACTCCTTGAAATACAAAATTATCTTATAGGTTAGAGTTTAGACTAAAAATTACTAAATTTATTGTATTGAACATTGATGATCATGTTACACTCATTATTTTCTTCCGTATATTAGACAGGTTTATCATTATCATATTTATTTACCTCGGAAACTCTCTCAACACAACCTGAACTCAACTAGCTCCTTAAACATCATCTATGTTGGTGCAATATCCAACATGTTACAGGCATATGCAATTTGACTCATTAGGCATGACACCAAGCATTCAGCTTTCTTCCCATAGATCCTTTCGATATTATTGTAGCTATGATGAACTTTTTTTTCATAAATCCTGTCCATACTGTATGTACGATGCACATACGTATAATATCCACGCTATTACAGGCATAAGCAAGCTATCGGGCGAGGGCAAGCACCTAGCGGACCCCGAGGTGCTGCGGCGGCTCACGTCGTCCGTGTCGTGCGCGCTCGACGAGGCGGCCGCGGCGTTGACGAGGATGCGCAGCGACCAGCCGCCCGCGCACCACAGGCACCACCATCCAGAGAAACCGTGAGTTTGTTTTTGGTGATGTTTT